>LAPY01000233.1:66299-79965 GCA_000970635.1 Eragrostis tef
GTTTCAGAGAAGAAGAAGTGAAAACTTCAAAACGAAGTGTTGTACTTCAAAACGAAGGTTTTTGAATTACAAAACGAAGTCAAATGCTTCTCTTCTCCCAAAGAGGAGTGAAAACTTAAAAACGAAGTGTTTTTCCGTCCCTTCGCTCTCTCAAAATGAAAATACTTCGTGCCCCACGGTGGGCGTCATTGTTGGGGTTTACACCTCCGAACATAGAGAGAACGAAGAGGAAGGGAGATTATACGAAGATAAACGAAAAACACCCGAAGGGTAGGAAGAAATTGACCGAGAGGGGAGGTCATATGAGCCAATGGTCCAAAAGTCCCCTCCCCCAAGCCCTTAGGCTCTATTTATAGGGAGAGGTGGGATGGCTCTTCTCATTTATTCCATTGGTGAGGATAAATATTACATACAAGTCCTCAGACTTTACAAAGAGGTCCCTAGATGCTACAATAAAGTCCCTAGACCTTACAAATGGCTCACAAACCTATACATTTGCATCTTTGTAAACAAAAATGGAGAATTTTAGCCTATGAAACATATGGCTATCTCCAACAATGTGGAACCATCCCTTACGATCCATCCTAATGCAGAACATAAAGTGCCAATCCTCAGGCCTTCGAACCCAAATGGTTCCCAGATGGCCGAGAGCGCTTGGTGGTGCCATGCGGCACCCTAGTTCGTCGACTCATGAGCAACTCCTCCGATGATGAAGTTTCCGGTTCTTGCGGAGATTTAGTGCAGATGCAGACTCGATCGGCGTCGGCAACAGCAGGCACGAGATTCTTCTCAGATCTGAAGGCCAAAAGGCTCGATGAGTATAGGGATCTATTTATATCCAAGAAAACCGGGCTCCAAAATCGAATCGGGTTCGAGGTTCTATTGGTGTGGTCGCTTTCATGACTATAGGGTTACGACTCGGTCTCCTTGTCCCGTTCAGCCCCGGGTACGTACTTGTTGGCTTCCAGCTCCAAGCACGGAGCACCGATACGGATGGAGGCTGCCGTACGTATCCGTGTCAGAAACGCCGGCGACAGATAACGTACCGAAGAAGTATATCCCAGAAATAGGAAAAGACGAAAATCGGACACGGCACGTGTGACGTATTGGGCCAAATCAAATACGGCCTGAGCAGTTCTGGCCAAGGATTGCAATCCCGAAATGAGCGGAAAAACCGGACGCCACCGGTTTAGAAACCGGACTGGAAATTTCAAATTTTGAAAGAGAAAACGTCGAACCGATCGGTAAACTGGACCGAATTGCCGGTTAACAGGTGGATTTTTTTTTTTTTGAAAACCGACCCAAAAGGAAGGAAAACCAATCAAACCGAGCCGGAGAAAAACAGAATCGAAACGCAACGCGCGTCGTTCGCCATCGCCGCGCCGTTCGCCACCGCGGAGGCCGCGCCCGCGCGTCGTTTGCCGCGTCCGCGAGCCAACACGCCGCGGAGGCCGTGCATCGTCGCCGCGCAAGCCCGCCTTGCCTGGCGTACGCGTGTGAATGCGGCAGCGAGCGGATGAGGCGGCGTCCGCGTGCGGAGGTTTCGTTTGCATGACATCGTGTCATCGTGATTGACCAGGCCAGGCAAGGCACGCAGAAACGAAACGGCACGACGCGGAATGACAGCAGGAAGCGTGGGCTAGCCAAAACCTGTTCGTTTCCAAAACAATTCGCGCGACAACCAACCCATCCATGAAGTCGCAGACGTGCGGGCGCTCTAGAAGGGACGTTACCATGTAAGTATTGCGCTTGGCTTCTCGGGTTGAACGAAAGGCTGCATGGGCTTTGCATGATGATTGCTAAAAAAACTGTAGGCTTCGTTAACATAACTATCAAACTAATGCACGTATATCTTTTCTCGGATAAATTACCCTCGCCTCCTCCTTCTTTTGGCCAGGCAATGGAGCATGACCATCGCGGCCTCCTATCGCGTGTCTCGCCTCCGCATCAACACGTCACTATCGCTGGCTCCCGCGCATCACATTCAGTGTGCTGTGTGCACCACCGTTGCGGCGTTGCTCGTCGCCCACGCACCAACGCCTTCGCTCGCCCGCACGCCCATGCAGATGTCGCTTCTAGGTAGCTCCGCGCGTATCCGTATTTTTTTTAAAACAAAAGAATATGAAATGTATCTATATTGATTTTTATTTTTTAGAAGTGATGTATCGATGTAATAGTATCGGTTTGATACATGTATGAATAGGTGCTGATACCAAATTTGTGGCAGGGAATAGTATCGGGTTTATACAATCGGTTTGATACATGTATGAATAGGTGCTGATACCAAATTTGTGGCAGGTAATAGTATCGGTTTGATACATCTCGGTCCGCCGCGGCATGGCCGAGGATTCTGATCCCAATCTTACCGGAAAAAACGGGCCGGATCGAGATGTCCGAGTACCAGAAGAACCGGTTAGAAACCGGATCAAAATCTAAATGACGAAATATCGTGGCAGCCTTTGGATGCATATATAACATGAACATTGGGCCACTGCCAAAGCTAATTGTTATAGAGATCAAAATAGGGCTGCCCATGCTTTAGCAAATTTTTCTTGTAATGAGACGTCCACAGTAGTTTGGGTTGGACGGGCTCCGAACTTCGCTGCCAATCTTGTGGCAGCTGATTGTAACCCTACCTTGATCTAATAAAATCTCGGCCTTTTTCGCAAAAAAAAAAGTGCTATGCATGTAGACAGACAAGGAGGACGCAGATCGTCCGCCTATGCAGGTCTTGCCATTCGACATGTAGAAAATGATCGGTCAATCACTACTCGCCAGTTCATCACCGTGGCGCTACCCCTGCTAGCGGTGCCCCGCCAGCCTGCCGCCCATGCGAGACGAAGCCGGCTCAGGAGCCTACCCACACCCACCTTTCAAGTCTTTATTCGCTTGTGGGCACAATTGATCTTTGTTCACTTGTTAGTGCTGTTGCTATTGCTTGAACTTGAAAAATATATGAGCAATGTTCTTTCAAACATCTTGCAAATGTACAAATTTGAGACTGAATTTCATACTTGGGCAAAAACAGGTTTCATATTTGGCTGAATCTCGGATTGGGCAATACCTGCACGGCCAGTCTGCTAACAGCCAGCTTGACGACACCGCAGACCGCACGCAGCCGCTGCTCGCACCCTCCTGGAGCAGCCAGCAATTAGCAAGGAATTGGTTGGACCAGCCCGTGTGAAGGGAATGCAACGTGACGGGCTCATTTCCTAGCTAGTTGGGCTGTTAGTTACTGGACCTTAGCGTTTCAATGGTCCTTGGACTATTTGGACTGGATTGTGGGGATCAAAGAATGGCACAAATACTAAACTGCTGGCCCAATTTGCGGAGACTGACTTATTTTCCTAGGAAGAAGTGCAATAAACCTTCGGCACTTTTGACAGTAGTGAATAACCATACCTGCCTAGTAGTGTGTAGCCATAAACCTTTCCGCATCTGATGAATAATGTATTTGAACAAGTTAACAAACAGGGAAAAAGGTACGTGCATTAAGTCATTCTTAGAATAGAAAAAGCATATAGTTTAGTGCTTAAATTCCAATGTCATATTCAGGAACATAACTACACCTTAAACAGGCATAAGATCCCCTGAGTGTGCATGTGCATTTATTGCTAAAATACTATCTTATCTTGAAGAAAAAAGGTGCATTTCTGCATCTACCAAAAACTCAATATCATCCTGCGAAGAAACCATTTCAGTTGACTGACGGAGTAGTTCTTCAGAATTCAACTTTCCTCAGCAAGATATAAGGACTAAGGGACAAGGCCGACAACAAACTAAAAGACAGAAAATCTAGATCTGCTTTTTCATGATCCAACACCAAATGGTCTTCCATCCATAAGGATATACCTATCAATAATATCAACTTGAGTCACATATATCTACTTAAAATGTGAAACCGATGTCCTAAATCAAATGCACAAAAATTAGCCCAAAGACAAGGCCCATCCTACCACATCCAACTAACATGCCATTCAAGTGCTAACTTCATCAGATATGTATATTGCACCTGGCCACATTTCAATTACATGGCTTCAGCTGTTCTAGCTTAGAATAAAACTTCATAACGCGAGTCTAACAAATTATGCCATTCATAAACCATGTATCAATGCACAAAGTAGCATATCCTAGTAGATAACATGACGGCTGTCAACAAATGTCTTCCCTCCTCCTTAGCGTTCCACAGAGGTTGCTTGGTTCCAGGTTATTATTTTGTCCATGATACCTGGAGGTGCATCTCGTCCCTAAAGAAGATATAAAAGTAAATAGTAATCGGAGTAAGCAACAAATAACACACCATGCAACACAAGATATGTGAAACTTACTTCCAACTTCATCCATAGTTTAGCCACCTGAGTGTCCTCCTGTAAAAGATGGAAAACATATGAAGTTCACAATAAAGTAAAGCCACCAAAACAGTAAGTGCTCTTTATGAACTAAAACAAGGAACTGGTTTATCATACATCATCATCTGAGTCACTGCATGGATCACCTCCATATGTCAAATAGTCATAATCAATGTGGCCACCAGTGTATGCATCAGTGTTCTTGGGGTAGCTTCATTACAGGACTTCTCTCTCTAATACACCCATAGCAGAAACCTTTTAAAAGAAACAAGTTATTATCACTTAATTGTCAAACCAACTAACATGTGCATAAACAAAATGCTAATGAAGCAAGTAATTGAAGGTAAGGAAATTGTATGCTTGCAACCAGTACACAGCCCACACATCAGCCTGAGGTATTACGAAAGTGAAAACCACAAGGATAATGTTACAGATACTTAATGAAATATGAGGGGAAACAAATTAGCATGTCAATTTTGAAGATCATATGAACAAATCTACAAGTATATACAAGCAAGTTGGGGTAGGCTAGAGATGAAACCCACAAGAAACAAAGACAAGAGAAACACAAAAGGATACAGGGCAAAAAGTGTGATCTACAAGTATATCTAGCAGATAAATTCCAGTTAGTATCAGCCAGAAAAGGTATAATGACGAGTCAAGAGATGCTAAAGAGCGCAATCATGATCATAATTGTGTCTTAATACCATGAGAATGTCGTAGTGAAATACGATATACCATTATCATTATGTTTAATCATGCAGCAACAGCTGACCACCGAATCACCGACTCTTTCATGCTGTGAGAGTTCAGCAAAGAATAGATGATCAGCAGCACCAGTGTCTCTCTTTGTCATGAAGATAGAAAAGGAAGTGCCGTATCTGACTCACAGTGGAAGTATCTCGCCGATTGCTCCTGTTCAGATAAGAGCAATCTAAATGCTTAGCACTTCGAGATAGTGCACTTTTCAAGGGGAGATTCAAGTAGTACTAAGTATACTGCAACTGTTATCAAGCCCGATGTAGATATAGGGGTGGTTTTGTGTAACAGCTCCAAAATGCCTATAGCTCATGACATAAAACTACAGACACCTGAACATGAACAAGTTCCATGCCTATTATGCTATATCAATATTGCTCATTCAAAAAAGGGATAATTGAAGAGGAATTTAAATATTCTTTCACTTGCTGAATTCCAGATATTTTACAATAGCTGCTGCTTAAAAAGGTTAACAGGAGATAACAGTGCCTACCGAATTTAACCAAATGAACACATTACAATAAAAGTTGTACCCATCATTAATTGACAGCTAACTTACTTTATGCCTAAGAAATACGCCTGAACATGAACTGGTTCCATGCCCATTATGCTATCAATATTGCTCATTTAAGTAAAGGAAAATAAAAGAGGAACTTATTTATCTTTCACTTGCTGATTTCTAGATATTTTACAATAGCTGCACTGTTTAAAAAATTGATGGAGCAAATTGCTCTAGTTATTGCAGTCTTAAGTACATGAGATAAAACAGGGGCATCATAACAGTGCCTACTGAATTTAACCAAATGAACACATTATAATAAAAGTTGTCCCATCATTAATTGTCTTTGCTAACTTACTTTATGCCTATGAATTATGGGCTATACTCTATATTACGTTTTTAACAGCTCACTAGCTAACATAATTACAAAATATTGTTTTCTTGACCTCAGTGTGGTTAGTAACAGAAATTCAAAAACATATGTAACTTGATTTACTTTTAAATTGATTCTTAAGTTATATACACCAGGACATTTTTCTACTCATAATGAATGCTCTTTAGAAACTATATGACAGCGGAATCAATTTATTGGTTTCAAAAGGATGGTGCATATCAATAACAAAGCTGGCGCTGCAGTCCTGTTTATACATAACTATCCCTAAATGCTTGTGAGACAAATAAGACTGCATAAAGTCTAGAAACTTTACCTTGCTGGACGTGGTAGTCCGTTAACATAGCGATCAATAGCGTTTTCAGCT
This sequence comes from Eragrostis tef, assembly GCA_000970635.1. Classification (NCBI taxonomy): domain Eukaryota; kingdom Viridiplantae; phylum Streptophyta; class Magnoliopsida; order Poales; family Poaceae; genus Eragrostis; species Eragrostis tef. The sequence goes on from LAPY01000233.1 coordinate 72,665, forward strand.
TCATGTAAGCTCTGAAATGGTCGACCTAGATCAGGATACACATGGAAAGATTGGTTACGATCCATCCTGATGCAGAACGATAAATACCAATCAGGGGGCCTCCGAACCCAAATGGTTGGCCCGGAAGTTGCTGGATAGTGTTGCGCTGAAGGTAGATTGTTATCAATGGTGTTATGCAACTCTGGATCTTGCAGAGTTAGCGCAGAGGCAGACTCGGCAACATCTACCATACGCTTCTCAAGCCTGAAGAGGGGAAAGAAGGATGAGTACAGATCTTACAAAATCCATATGGAAACGACCGTCATGCTACCAAGTAAAGAGAGATGAGAATTTAACAACTTGCAGCATCAAGTACATGGAAAGCTATAAAATTGCTATGGAAACGACCGTCATGCTACCAACTCTGGATTGTTGCAAATAGAAGGCACTATAGCAAGAGATGTCGTACCGCTGCTTCATGCGAAGCCCGAGCAACCCAGGAGCTGAATGGTGAGGAAGCTGGGTCGGATGGCCATCACCGCGCAACGGAGGAGCTGCCGAATGACCATGATGTATGTCCGGCGTCAACAATATCGGTCTGCTGCGAAGCACTTCAAAGGCTGCACCGTAGAAATCCTCGAGAGTGTTGTATGGACCGTGCAGTAAGGGATGACTTGGATAGTACTTTCTATCACTGCCTTCTTTGACAGAGACGACTGGGCAGTCGTCGTAAGGAACAGTAAAGCGCCACTCTTGCCTCCGAGGGGCCATGTCCGTCTCCGTGTCCGTGTCCGAGTCCGAGTTCGTCGCCCTGGCCCTGGCCGTGACCCTCTCGGACTGGGCCCTGGGGCGATACATGGCCGGGAGACCCGGGAACAGAGGACAGCGGGGGTTAGGGTTGGGTCGCGTTTGCGAACGGAGGACGGCGGTGGCAGGGGCGGGGTCGGGGCTCGGGAAGGAAGAAGTGAAACCGATGGAGCACGAAACAGGGGAAATGGGGAATGGTGGGTAGGTCGAGTTTTGCGAACGGAGGACGGCGGCAGCGGGGGCCGGGGTTGGGATTGGCGAGGGAGCGGGGCTCGGGGGCAGGAAGTGAAACAGATGGAGCACGAAACAGGGGAAATGGTGACGGCGGCGGAGAATCGCCTGCGAGCAGGAGAGCTCTCTCAAGATTTAGGTAGGAGTATGTGTCTGTAAAACGTACTACCACGAAGATGGATCAGAATAGGAAGTGCGGTCTGAGAGAATTGAAAAAATAGCACGGTAAAGGCTGGGATCCGAAAAAATGTCATTAATAAATGAAGGTCTAAAAAATGCCATCGATTTCACCTCTTAGATGCAATGTCTAACAATTATTTTCTATTATTTTTAGCTAAAAGACATATTACTGGATGGATTTGCCCCTGAATGAAGAAAAGAACCCTGCCGCTCAATTGAACCCAAATTGACCCCGTTCTTCTCCTCTCCCGAGCTCTCCTCTTCTCAAAATCCTCGACGAACCCTAACCCTAACCTCTGAGGCGGCACGCGGCAGGAGGCACTACAGAATCGATTTGCAGTGGCGTGGCGGATTCGCGCGGAGGGCGGCGGTTGCGCGCGGGAAGCAACGTGCAAGTGCGCGGGAGGGGGAAACATGTGGGGCCCATGCCAGCTTAAGTTTAGAGGCCTGAAGGGTGGGCATGAAAATAGAGTAGGGAAAAGAGTGATTTGAAGGCCTATGTATTTTTAGAGTAGAGTAGTGAAAAGAGTGATTTGAAAGCCTATGTATATTTAGGGGCTCTAAAGGGTCCTGTTGGAATTCATTTTTTTTTTGCTTGGGGCATGTAAAAATGAGATAAGCCTTATTTAGATGCCTTGTTGGAGATGCTCTTAGAGGGTCCGCATGTTGCATGATTTGCATTTGGTCCGCCGCCGCTTTTCTCTAAAACGTCCAGGATGGGACGGGAGCACACGCTAGTACCCGTAGGTGCGGCAGCATTAGAATCGTTCTCGTGGGTGGGTGGGTTGAGTTTTGCGAACGATGGAAACAAAAATAGTATATGTTTTTATTAAAAGAAAGTTTAAGAAAAGCATAGGAAACTGTACTGGCGAAATCATGGGATGGAGCTTCCCTGCTCCTACTTCCATGTTCCCATCCATGCTCCCACCACGTGTTCGTCTCTTATTCATTCTAGTTTCTTGCTTGGCCCACAACACACGGAGCCAGCCGTTCCTGGTTAACGTCGTCGCCTCTCTCTCTGTGTGTGTGGGGCATAGCATCTCATTTCGGCAGTGTCGAAGTGAATTTTTTTTCACTAGAAGACATTTATTTTGGAGTGCAATATCCTTGATTCCCATACTACTGTGTTCCTTGCTCATGCAAACATCATCCCAGGCAACCATGCAGCAGGCGCCACTTGTTTTGTCATCGCCTGACCACAAGAATGCTCGCCTCTTCGAGTCATAGGCGTCAACGGCACCCATCGGCATTTGCCTGATTGACATGAGATAGGTTGGCACACTTTCGAGGACTGAGTTCACCAGGACCGTGCGACCCATCATGTTCAGTAGTGATGCACACCAACCAGACAGGTAGAGGTCTGCCTTGCTGATTAGTGGCGCAAAAGTCGACAGTCTCAGATTTTCATTTGACAAGGGCAGTCCAAGGTACATATGAGGGAAAGTGTCCTGTTTGCAGCCAAGGATACTGATGAGTTGTTCTACAGCTGCCGCATCGACATGCATCGGGATCACTGTGCTTTTGTGGAAGGCCAGTTGCCGCTGCAAAGGATTCAAGTATTTGTTTGAGTGCCAGCACATCCTGTTCATCTGCTTTCAGAAGTATGAGTGTGTCATCAGCGTATTGTAGCACCGAGCAAGGCATGTTCGACACAAGTGGATGGTGAACAATGTCAGAAGATTTGATTAGCTGTTGAAGCACATCGGCCACAAGCAAAAACAGGTATGAAGAGGGGATCTCCCTGTCTGAATCCTCGTTTGCAGTTGAACCATGGTCCCGGGCACCCATTCACAAGCACAACAGATTTTGATGAGATGAGCATATTGGTTACCCAAGTGCACCATTCCGATGGGAAGCCTCTGGCCTGCATTATCTGGACTAGGTTGTTCCAATTTATGGAGTCAAAAGCCTTGGCAAAATCCAGCTTTAGCGTAAGGGTGGGTGTCTTCCGTTTGTGGCAACACTGCACGAGTTCAAGAGCATAGATAAATTTTTCAGATATTGATCTTCCCTTGATAAATCATGTTTGGTCAATGTCTATCAGGTTTGCTATCTGCTGCTGTAGCCGAGTTGTCATCATTTTGGTTGCAATTTTGATGGCACAATTTTGCAGGCAAATTAGACGAAAGGCTGATGGAGAGGTCGCCCCTGGTTGCTTTGGTATGAGAACCATGTAGGGCGTGATTGGTAACCTGGCCCGACCCCCGGCCAGGCCCAACCTATGCAGCTTCGTCGTGTTTGGTTGCCTGGGTCGGCCTCGTAGGCAGACCCAACTCGTGCAACTAATCCCCCGCAGCCTGGCCCGAGAGGAACGCGGAGGTCGAGCTTCCCTACTCGGCCTGGACGCGCGTGTGCAACTGACGCCCGCGCGGGTGCATGCGGTGGTGCAGCTGCGGGTGCCCGCGGGTGAGGGGTCGTGGAATCCACTCACCTCCCTTCCTCATTTTTTTCTCTCGGTCACTGACTCCCATCTCCATTCTCGTGTCGCCGCCGGCCAAATCAACCACCAGAGGCCAAATCCGCAGCCACCGCCGACCAAATCGACTACCACTCACTAGCCCCGACCTTCCGGAGGAGCCAGCCCTCCGCCATCTGCCCTGGCTTGCCGACCGAATCAAATCTCGTGCAAGCGACATGAGCGAGGACTCCGGTGGCGGCGCGGGCAGGGGCGTGAAGGCGCTGTAGCTGGAACTGCTGGCGGACAAGGGCAGTCCAAGGTACATATGAGGGAAAGTGTCCTGTTTGCAGCCAAGGATACTGATGAGTTGTTCTACAGCTGCCGCATCGACATGCATCGGGATCACTGTGCTTTTGTGGAAGGCCAGTTGCCGCTGCAAAGGATTCAAGTATTTGTTTGAGTGCCAGCACATCCTGTTCATCTGCTTTCAGAAGTATGAGTGTGTCATCAGCGTATTGTAGCACCGAGCAAGGCATGTTCGACACAAGTGGATGGTGAACAATGTCAGAAGATTTGATTAGCTGTTGAAGCACATCGGCCACAAGCAAAAACAGGTATGAAGAGGGGATCTCCCTGTCTGAATCCTCGTTTGCAGTTGAACCATGGTCCCGGGCACCCATTCACAAGCACAACAGATTTTGATGAGATGAGCATATTGGTTACCCAAGTGCACCATTCCGATGGGAAGCCTCTGGCCTGCATTATCTGGACTAGGTTGTTCCAATTTATGGAGTCAAAAGCCTTGGCAAAATCCAGCTTTAGCGTAAGGGTGGGTGTCTTCCGTTTGTGGCAACACTGCACGAGTTCAAGAGCATAGATAAATTTTTCAGATATTGATCTTCCCTTGATAAATCATGTTTGGTCAATGTCTATCAGGTTTGCTATCTGCTGCTGTAGCCGAGTTGTCATCATTTTGGTTGCAATTTTGATGGCACAATTTTGCAGGCAAATTAGACGAAAGGCTGATGGAGAGGTCGCCCCTGGTTGCTTTGGTATGAGAACCATGTAGGGCGTGATTGGTAACCTGGCCCGACCCCCGGCCAGGCCCAACCTATGCAGCTTCGTCGTGTTTGGTTGCCTGGGTCGGCCTCGTAGGCAGACCCAACTCGTGCAACTAATCCCCCGCAGCCTGGCCCGAGAGGAACGCGGGGGTCGAGCTTCCCTACTCGGCCTGGACGCGCGTGTGCAACTGACGCCCGCGCGGGTGCATGCGGTGGTGCAGCTGCGGGTGCAGGCGGGAGCCCGCGGGTGAGGGGTCGTGGAATCCACTCACCTCCCTTCCTCATTTTTTTCTCTCGGTCACTGACTCCCATCTCCATTCTCGTGTCGCCGCCGGCCAAATCAACCACCAGAGGCCAAATCCGCAGCCACCGCCGACCAAATCGACTACCACTCACTAGCCCCGACCTTCCGGAGGAGCCAGCCCTCCGCCATCTGCCCTGGCTTGCCGACCGAATCAAATCTCGTGCAAGCGACATGAGCGAGGACTCCGGTGGCGGCGCGGGCAGGAGCGTGAAGGCGCTGTAGCTGGAACTGCTGGCGGCCGCTCCGCAGCGAGACGCTCACACGGATGCTCCTCCTAGTTCCTTCCCTCGCCGAGTCGCCGTGCTCGATGGCTTCGCGTGCGCTGGCTCGATTACGACGTCCTTGCCGCTTCGCCCACCTGCTCTGCAACTGCAACGTCTACCCTGCCTCCGGTGCCGATCTGCATCTCCACATTCCACACCGAGCATCACTCTCCCTGATGTAATACCATGTTCCATTCCTTTCCGTCAAGATGCAGTAAAATAAACCTATAGTGTTCATGAGATTTTCATGTCCTCAACTTATTCGTCAGAATGCCAATTAGACGGATTCTCAGCTTACTGCAGTTGTGTCATAGTTCATGGTTAGTAACTTCTCTCATTTTACATATTGGAGATACGTTGGGGACCTAAGTTCCATGGAAGAAATCCTTGTTTGTACCAATCATGGCAGTTGCTGGATTAAAAAACCCTTGCACCTTGCTACAGCAGTTATTTAAGAAGAGAGGAGGCCGTATCTACTTATGCTTAGTCGTGTAAACAAGATGAAGTCAAACTAGGTGTACGTGCGAATTGCAATATTGATGGCTCCAAAAACTTCCGCTGGTAACCTCACCATTTGCGTCCAAGGTAATGAGACCTTCCCTGATGCAGGCAACCAATCGCCAGCAACCTGCGCCCACGAATGCGATACAGGCCTCAATCCAGCGAATCAATCACGGTCTCGTCCGGGCCAGGCCCAGTGCAATTCAGGCAACCAAACACATCAGGTTGCATCTGCACATACTGGCTCAGCTGGGCCTGTATCCGCCCCCTAGCCAGGCCCAGGCTCATGCGGGTAACCAATCACACCCGTATGCTTTGTTCAGGCGGTCTAGATCAGCGGAGTTGTCATAACAATCCTGTATAAAAGACATAACCCGGGTTGATACGGTAGGCTAAGTTGCTTGGTAGAAACTAGGACCAATGCCGTCGGGCCCCGGTGCGCTGAACCTGTTCATATTCCGCAGTGCAGCTCGAGCTTCTGAACTTGTGAAAGGCGCAATCAGGGGAGGTCCATTGGCTCGGGCTGTTGCGATATATAATGCCGTGAGGTTGAAGTTCCAACTGGTGTTGCATGACATACCCATGATGGACTGAAAATGTTGTGTAAATGCATGTACTTTTGCCTAGTGCACGGAGATGGTGTTTCCCTGATAAGTAATGATCTTAGATCTGGTTTTGCCTCAATCTGTAGCTTGGATGGGGCAAAGATGGTGTTTGTTGACGGTCCTTACGACCTATTTTTATTGTCAACTTTATGCATCTTTTGGAACCTAACACTATCACCAAGGGTAGACATAGGGCTTATTTCTGACAAATTCTACTAGTCTTGGTGAAATTATGAGTGCAAGTGCATTTCATATCAAAAGAAGGAAAAACACATCAAGAAGCCCACAACTTATCACTCCGAGAAATCAACATCGGCAGCCGAGAAAGACATGCACCAAAAAAGATACAAAACCTATTCAACTTAGGCCAAACCACTAAGACACATTATTAGGACCTAAAGGAGACTCTTTGGTCCAAACCTATGCATGATATCCTCCCGGCAACTTCACTGTCATCGCAGAATCACACACGATAGAGAAAATGCCACAATTCAGCCTTCTAGACTCTTCCTGGGCTATGACACCAAGTATAAACATCATGAGGGCCCAATAAAACGCTAGAGCCCGACCTGCCACAGTGGCCCCACAGGCCTAACTTTGGCCTGCTGGCAGCAACTGACTTCCAGAGATCGGTTTCACCTGCAATCAATGCATTAAGGCAGTGGAGGCCCCCCTAAACCGACCTACTCAAATCTATAAATAAAGAGGTACCCCCTCCCCTCAAAGACACACAAGATAGACTCCACAACGCCGCCGGCCAAATCAACCACCAGAGGCCAAATCCGCAGCCACCGCCGACCAAATCGACTACCACTCACTAGCCCCGACCTTCCGGAGGAGCCAGCCCTCCGCCATCTGCCCTGGCTTGCCGACCGAATCAAATCTCGTGCAAGCGACATGAGCGAGGACTCCGGTGGCGGCGCGGGCAGGGGCGTGAAGGCGCTGTAGCTGGAACTGCTGGCGGGGCCCCCC
>LAPY01000233.1:98826-124611 GCA_000970635.1 Eragrostis tef
CCCCCCCTCTCTCTCTCAAGACTGCAAATACCTACCTCCATCCTACAGGGACATAGCCATGTGATAAATACACAGGTGTTACAAAATTATGAGCATGATCAAGCACAAAATCAACGTGAAAAAATTAAGAAAATAACCACGAAATTTATAGCTATATAATAACACCGAGCTGATACCAATGCACCGAGTTCTCAGCAGTACTTATATCTAGCGCATCATTTGTCATGGTCCACTAAAAAGAGTCTCAATCAAATCCAGATCAAGAGGTTAACTAATTATTGACTCCTCAAAACTATAGGGCGGTGATGCTACCACTAAATAAAGTCGGTGGAGTCCCATCCTATGGTACTAGGAAGTTGTAAGCAACCATTTCACTCCGAATTCACTGCAACCTAATTATGTTACCCGTTGGCCATTGCGTTACCGGAGGCCAACACCTTGGTCCTATACGTAGTTTAACATTATTTTCTTTTTTTTTTTCTCGCAATTCGGGGGAGAGGATTCCCAACTACTCATCTCCATTTATTGATTAAATGAAATTAGCACAAAAGCGCCTTCAAAGATAGAGTCAGTGCTAGCTGTTCACCTCATAAAAGTTCACTGCATTTCTAAATTATTGACAGACCCCGCATGCCAGTAGCCGAGTAATTACTGTAGACTGTCTCTTAAGTAAGAGCTAGCTTTTCTCTTTCCTCTCCCTCTCTCTTATTTTTTCGTAGAACAATTTTTTTCGTAAACTGACTCTTAACTCCTCTTTGAAGACGCTTTAAGGCTAGGAATGCAAAACCCCCTTCCCAGCCTGCCCAGCTAGAAATGCATTTACGGTCACTCCTCGCAAAAAACTCCTCGATTCGCTTCACCTGCCCTGGCTTGTTACCACCTCTGAAAAACAAAGAGCATCGATGCTGCTGCTAGCGAATGCACGCATCCGGCACCATGGTGCGCCGCCCAGCCAGACCAGATTATGGCGCACCGTGACGGAAATTTTGGAACAATATATGTTCCAAATGAATCAATTAATAATAGATCGTCCCATGCAATATTACATATAGCTAAACATTAGATGTTTAGAAAACAAGGCACAGTCAAACGGGCACCTATATATTTCAATGGCATATTGGCATGGCACCTTGTACAGGGCTACATAACTCGTAGCTCAACTGTACCAGGAACTTTCACTTGAATATATTTTCTGATAGCCGAGAGTGCCTTTGTAGCAGAACTGTCAGCAGCAACACGTCTAACGCCACGTAAAGTTGTGTCCAATGTGACGCATTTGAGTGATGTTGCGTTCTCAAGAATATGGCAGACAAGCTCAACCAGGCTCTTCACAGAGGAGAAACCAGTGATGTTCAAACTCCGGAGGTTGTGATGATGACCATATTGTGGCATCCGCCTTAGAGACGAGGGAGCTCCAAAAACCAATTCGTGCGTCATGACCATGAGTGTCTGCGACACCTGAACATAAAAAACAGAAAATATAATTAAGCAAGAGGTTCACCATAGTCACAAATATATTTTCGAGTTGAATAACGACTTACGGTCAGGTTGAAAGTCTCCAAGGATGGGGAAGCGTCGATGAAAGAAACCAGAGAAAAGTAATCATATGTTGGGGAGAAGTTCATTCTTTGGAGCTCAATGCTCAAGTATTTGAGGTGGAGGAATTTGCTAGGCGCCATTGGCGTATTGGCCATCTGAATAAACATGCCACAAATTGATTATTGTATAACATGCCACTACTTATGAATATTAGTCTACAATCAATCACCTTAATTAAGTTTTAGGGAGTACCTCACCACTTGGAGAGCCCAGGGTAAGAGTTTCAAGGTTCGGTGCGATTGATGGAAGATCTGAACGAGCAAAATAGGCAGCATTGGAACACCACATGTCTACGTTCTTCAATTGCAATAACTCTCCGAATCGAATCGACTCTCGCGGAGAGCGGCCTGCTGGGGCATCAAAAATGTAAATGCTGCGAAGATTTCGAGCCTCATTCTCTATTACTTGCAGCCTGCCGCAACTACGTAGCAGCAGGTGGCTGAGGCGGTGAAGGAGGCCAGGTATCTTCAACCCCATTATCTCAAGGCAATTATCGAGTTCCAACTGCTCCAGCATTACAGAACTGGAAAGAAGGCACTCTAACTCTTCCCCGTTGATACACACATAACGCAGATGCAGATTCGTCAGGCTTCCAAAGGAACCAAGTTGGAATGTTGGTTGGAAGACACAACATTCCAGTTCGAGATGCTGAATCGAGCTTCCACTTCCGTCAGATAAAAGCGAGCATGGGAAGTTGTACGTTAGGCCCCATGAGTATGCCACCTCTTCTGGAAACTCGCTCTTGAACAAACCGCGATCATTTAACTTGAGGATGAGTTTTTCAATGCCAGGGGTAACAGCAATCGGAAGCCAACTGTCCAGATAGTTACGGGAGTTGGGATTCCCACACTCATCATAGTCAAGTTCGAATGTCTTCACGCCAACGCGTGAGTGCTTCCTCAGAACACGGTCAACTTTCCCGATGAAACCAAAGGGGCCTAAAGTTCTTTTATCCAAGGTGAGGTTGGGGCGGCGCCTCCAAGAACTTTCAAAGGCGCGAGACACGCAAGCAGCACGGGCAGCATCTCGCATCGGCAATAGGGAGTATATATTGCATCATGATTTCCTGCACGCAAAAGCATGAGAGAATTTTTTTTTTTGCAGAACAGGGCACGCCCGTGCCCTGGAATTTCATTACTTGAAGCAACGAAATTACAGCATGTCTCGCTTAAAGCGTCCAGAAAATAAAAGCAAGTTCCACAGAAATTAAAACTGCTTATTTACAAGCCTCGTAGGCCACGTTTGGTATCAATCTTGCCACATAGAGCCCCAGATTGACTACAATTGACGGCAACTTTCAAAAAGACCTCTTGCTTTCTCAAACCAGCTTCTTGTACTTTGGTCCTCAACCCGTCGACAGCGCGATGCTCCTGCTGTTGTTGTTGCTCCCGATGTTGTCCATCGCCCTCGCGTGCATTTGCACTGCAGCTTCCTTGAGCGTATTTGCCCCTTCAGAGAGCGCCTTCCCGTCCTCGTCTTTCTGGAGACCTGCCCAGTACAATAAGAAGGAGCATGCATAGCAAACAATCTCAGTAGGAGATCGCACTTGTTTTTTGTCAAAGCAAAATCTATTTCTAAGTTTCCAAGTAGCCCAACATATAGCAGCAAGTCCAACCATGTGAAATTTCTTGCCCATTGGCATATAGTGCTGGATCCAGGACCAGTACTATGTCATATTGTCTGGTCTACAGCTCGCCCCAATTACACTCCCTACCATGCTCCACACGTACTTGTTGACTGTACAGCCAAAAAATAGGTGGTTTATCGATTCATGTTCCAAGCAGAAAGCACACTTTTTATCACCTTTCCATTTTCGTTTGACTAGATTGTCCTTTGTCAGAATAGCATTTTGACATATCAGCCACATCCAAATCTTTATTTTCAGGGGCATTTTCGCTGTCCAGATAACATTGAAGTCTACATCGCCCACATTGCTGTGCATTTTATTGTACAAAGATTTGACCGAAAAAATTCCAGATTTTTCCAGCCCCCAACATGGCTTATCAGGCTTCTCTCTTGTGATGCACAGCAGTAGGGTATCCTTTAGTATTCTCCATTGCTCTTGTAAATTTTCATCCAACCATCTCCTGAAAGTAAATCTCCAATTCATATCTTTCATCTTCTTAACTGTCACTTGTTCCTCATTACAGATTTCATATAGCTCTGGGAATCTTTCTTTCAAAGATCTTTTTCCACACCATCCATCATCTCAGAAGCTAATGCTGTCACCATTCCCCAACACAAATGTTCTATTTGATAGATAGTGTTCTCTGATAGAGAGTAAGTCACTCCACACAGGGGAGTCACTCGCCTTCTTCTTTAACTGAGAGATACTTTTCCCTTTAATGTACTTTTTGTTAACTATTTCTTGCCACAGACCTCTGGAAGTTTCAACCTTCCACCACCACTTGCATAGCAGGCTAATATTCTGTTTTCTCAGGTTTTTTATCCCCAAACCTCCCTTCTTTTTGGGCATGCAAATCTTGCTCCATTTGACTAAATGATATTTTCTTTTGGACCCACCTCCTTGCCAAAAGAACCTTTTTCTGATTTTGTCGATTCTCTCTATTGTTGTTTTTGGTATGAGGTACATCGACATATGATAAGTGGGAACGCAGCTTAGGCTAGCATCTATCAAAATTTTTCTGCCACCTATTGTTGCACAGCCCCCTTGCCATCCATCCATCTTTTTACCACATTTCCCTTCTAATGGTACCCAGTCAATCATATGCAGCCTGGAGCCAGAAACCGGCACTCCAAGATATTTAATGGGCCATTGTCCAATGGCACAATTGAACAACTCAGAGTAAAACGTTTCTTTTTCTGGATCATGTTTTATCATCATGACTTCGCTCTTTTGAAAATTAATCTTGAGCCCTGACATTGACTCATACATATATAGCAACAACTTCATGTTTACTGCATCAGCAGGATTGTCTTGCAAGCACACAATCGTATCGCCTGCATACTGTAATACTGCAACACCATTAACTATATAATGCGGTACTAAGCCTTTGACCAGTTGATTGTTTTGTGCCATAGTCACCATTTTAGCCAGCGTATCAGCAGCTATATTGAATAAGAAGGGTGACAGGAGATCACCCTGTCTTACTCCTTTACCACTCTGAAAATAACTGCCCATTTGGTTATTTAGCTTCACACTTAGAGTACCTTTTGTGACCACCATTCTGATCCATTGACACCATTTCCTGGAGAAACCTCTGCTTTCTAAACAGTAAAACAGGAAGTCCCAGCTTATTTTGTCATAGGCTTTCTCAAAGTCCAACTTTAGCACCACTCCATCAAGTTTTCTTTGCTTTGTATCATGAAGAATTTCATGCAAGCACATTACACCTTCCATAATGTTTCTCCCCTTTATGAACGCATTTTGGCACCTATTTATTATTCTGTCCATTAGAATCTCCATTCTGATTGTTAGAACTTTGGTAAAGATCTTGTATTTGACATTCAACAAGCAGATTGGACGATATAGTTGTATCTTGTTGGCCTTTTTGATCTTAGGCAGAAGAGTGATGACCCCATAGTTTATCCTTTCTACAACCAATTCCTCCAAATAAAAACCATTGATCAGTTGCATAAAATCTGCTTGTATAGTATCCCAACAAGCCTGATAAAACTCTACAGGGATATGATCAGGGCCTGGGGCTGTATTCTTTTCCATTGAAAAAACAGCTGCTTTTATTTCCTCAATCGTGAAAGCTCTAGTTAACCATTCATTGTCTTCATTTGTAACTTTTTCCTGCTGAGTCCAACAATTAGCATCTAGTTTTACTTCTGGCGCTGTTGTGGGACCGAAAAGTTCTTTGTAATACTCAGTTGCATGCTGCAACAAGTTCTCATCTCTCTCAATTACTCGGTCTTCTTGCTGTAGGGAGTAAATAGTGTTTTTCCTTTTCTTTCCATTTGCAATCCTATGAAAATAATCAGTGTTGCAGTCACCTTTTAACAGCCATGTGGAGTTTGATCTTTCATTCCAATATTCTTCTTCATTGTCATATATTTTCAGAAGTTCAGTCTGAATTTCTGTCTTCCTACTCAACTGAGCAGCATCCAACATATTGTCCTCTTCTAGAATCTCTAGTTCCAACAGTTCCTCTTGTAGCTCACTCTTCATTTTCCTCATCTCTCCTTTCAGTTTGTTCCCCCAACCTTTAAAATAAGTCTTCAGTCTTCTTTCTTTGATCATCCAAATATCTAGGCTTGACTTGGCCTGCACTGGTCGAGCCCATATTTCCTTCACTTTTTCTTTGAATTCAGACTGATGCAACCATGACAGTTCAAACCTGAAAGGCCTCTGCTGCAAAGGAGCAGGGTTTTCAATTGTGAAAATCAGTGGGTTGTGGTCTGACAACAACCTAGGTAGCTTTCTTACTGCTGATAAGGGGAAATTTAATTCCCAGTCAGCATTCATCATAATCCTATCTAACTTTTCTAGAGTCGGATTTACCTGGTTATTACTCCAGGTGTATTTGCCTCCTGCCAGATACAACTCTCTTAATTCATGAATATTGATTAGTCAGTTGAACATGTCTGACCATTTGCTGCCTTGGAAGCTCTTATTTTTCTCAGAACTGTACCTCAAAATATTAAAATCCCCCCCAATGAGCATTGGCATATTAGTGCTGCAACATATTTGGGACAATTCAAGTAGGAAATTATCTCTATCTTCTTCATGTGCTGGACCATACATAGTAACTAGCTTCAACTCCTTATTTGTTTTCTTGTCCTTAACTATGGCAACAATAGAGTATACATTGATGTTGATAGAGACAACATCAAACCTGTCCACATTAATTCCTACTAGAATTCCACCAGATTTGCCTCTCGAAGGAAGCCATTGCCATGCATATGATTTCCTAACATCTACTTTCCTAAAAAATTTGTCTTTAAAGTCCCTTTTCATAGTTTCTTGAATGCACACAAAGTCTAATTGATGTTCCTGAATCATATCTCTCAAGAAGGTTTTGAGTCCCTTTTTGTCCACTCCCCTACAATTCCATATGAGGCCTATCATTTTGGATACTTTTTGACATTTCTTCTTCTCAGAACAATCCCAGAGCTAGTCATAGGATTGTCCCCTTCCAGTTGAGAACACTCAAGAGGAGTGTCCCCCTTATCCATTTTCTTTTTAGTTCCAGATCCCAACTTGCTTTTGCACTTCCTCCTATTTTTCTTGCTGGACACCAATTGAAAACATTCCTCGTCTTCTGAGTCTTGCTCATGCCATTCTAGCAATTGAAGAGCCACAGAGGGGCCCTCAATATTTTTAGCAGGTGGTTCCTCTTTATGATTTGCTTTCTCTGCTAAACAATGCCTAGCCAATTCCATGTCTTTAATCAAGTTAATTCTTTCCATGTCATTAACATCAATATTAATACCCATAAGAGCAATTTTATTAACAATAATTTCATCATCTAGAGCAGAAAAAGAATTTTCAGAATTTAAGTTCGTACCTTCCAAGCTTCTCTTCAAGGCCATTGTGGAGGCTTTTTCTGCTATTTTGCCATACTGTCCATGGAACCTAGCACATCTTCTGATTCCTGGCTCTTTCTGCATATCTTGCACTGTGACAGCTTCCTGCGTGGAGTACCCCCACTGTTGGGTCTAGTAGAGTTGACTCCTTTTGATGAATAGCCTCCCCTGTCTCTCCCAGGCATATCATTGATTCAGTATACTCTATCCCTTCAACTAGACTGTTCGCCACAGATCCCTTCTCATTTTTGTCTTCCTTTCCTTGTTGCATTCCTGCAGATACTTCCATCTGACATTGCTTCATGAGATTTATCCCCTCTGATTCCTGACTTGAAAAAATATTCATTGGTCTATCATTAGTATCTTTAGGACTAAGTGACATTGCTCTCTACAGATGTGTTTCTGGTCCTACTTTCTGATCCTGTATCACCTTTTCATTGGATTCAAAATCCAGAGCTGTTTCCAAGTTATCAATATGTATAGTACCTGCTGTCTCAAGCGCAAATTTAGCCTCTATTGCAGCCAGGGGATCAAACTTGGATTTCAGCATATTGGATCCATACTCATTGATTATCACTTTCCTAACTGTTACACATTCCATTGCTTTTAGTTTCCTGATATCCATATCCATTTGCCTGCTGTTGCTTGACTTACCCAGGTTCAGTTTTTCTCCTCCCGGGGCAACCAGGTCAGCATAGAAACTTTCTACCTCTTCACTTGATTCTGCTTCTTGTTCCATAATATTGCCTTTCGCTATTCCCTCATTAGCCTTATTTTCTGCAAAAGCCTTTTGCCCCTGATATGCTCTTTGTGCAGCTGCCATAAATTTGGCTGGAGCTGATTGCATCACGGTGTTACTAGGATTTTGGGTTTTTCCAGTACCCTTGTCCTCCAATCTAGGCTTCTTAGGAGAAGGTTTATCTTTGTTGTTATCATCATTTTCCTCATTTCTTATCCATTTATTTCCTGCTTGATTAGTAGTTCCTTCCAGGAGTACTTCTCTTTGAAAGTGGAAATCATACAACAGCAGACCCAGAGCTCCTTCCAAAATTGCTGGCACCTTTGATGCATCTTTGCAGCCTATCCTGATCCTCACATAATCAAATTTCTATAGATTCTCCTTATCAATCTCAATAGGGAGTCTAGCTAGAGAACCTACATAACTCACATTAGGGATCGATCTTTTCTCTAGAGGGATGTCTCTCACCCTAAACCATGCAGTCTCTAATTCCCTTTTTGCTCCATAACTTGCTTTCCACTTTTTCACTTTGATTACTGCTGAAGGGACAGTTCTCATTCTCATGCTTATAAAGTGTGATAACTCCTCTATTTTCTTCGCTGTGGGAAACCTCATCCGAAACTTGTTATCAGCTATCTTCTTGGCATACCATCTCCATGATGAACTGGACCCAACCAGGGTTTTGAATTCTTGTTCAATTTGTTTTGCTGATGCTTCTCCTTCTTTCACTTGGATAATAGCACAG
Organism: Eragrostis tef; assembly: GCA_000970635.1. NCBI lineage: Eukaryota > Viridiplantae > Streptophyta > Magnoliopsida > Poales > Poaceae > Eragrostis > Eragrostis tef. The sequence goes on from LAPY01000233.1 coordinate 107,403, forward strand.
GTTGACATATCTTTCACACCAGTATCCAATGGTGTGTCTTCAATGTAAAAGAACCCTTGCCCTGGAGTTGCTAACCCACAAAAGGGGGCTACGTACTCCCAAGGTTTTTTCAGTGGACAACATCTCTCCACATGGTCATGTTTACCACATCTTCCACATCTATACTGAGGATTTAGCTCAAAGTTGTCAGCTATTTTTCTATCAGAAGTTTCATTTACTGGAAAGTGATTTATACTTTCAGATCCATTTCCTTGCTGGTGTTGCATTTTCCCTTGAGCCTGCTGTTCCTTCTGTACCCATTTCTTCTTGTCTTCGACCTGTTCTCTGTTTGTTAAAATTGCCACACCACCAGCCTGATTTCTCCTGGTACCTTCCTGTATCTTGATATTGTTGTTGATTTGGTTTCCTTGAATTCGCCCATGTTCCAGAGGATCACTTTGATTCATGCGGTTGCCTGCATATTGCCTATTGGGACCTGGGAACTCTCTCTAAATATTCTCTCTGTTGCCATCGAATCCACCTTTGTTCCCACCATGAGCACCTCTGTGTCTCTGAAAATCTCTATCCCTATGAAACTGTGGATTCACTCCTCTACCAGCTTCCCCCTCACGCCTACCTGCAAACATTTCCCTGTCCATGTCCCTGTCCCTGTGGTCAAAGCCTCTTTCATCACCTCGACCTGATCCTCTTCCTCCCCCAAATCCTTGTCTCTCCTCGAACACACGTCGTGGCGGAAACCTGCTCATCCTTCCTGTTCTTCCTTCACCTAGCACTTGAGCAAAGGATCTCGAATCACCTCCCAGGGTAGACCACCCGTAATCTACACCACAGAGGGGTGTTGATTTGGGTTCTGGTTTACCGAAAATTCTCCAGTCTGATTGAATCGCAATTGCTGGACAAGGACCAACTGCTTCGCTTCTCTCCCAAATATGCTTCAATCTCTCCGCCAAATCACTAGGGTTTGGAGCCTTTTCCCCCTCTGCCGCCGCTCGGGAAGGAGCAGGAGGAGTGGTTGGTGAGGAGGGAGAGAGAGGTGTCGTGAGATTCACGTGAGGAGAGAGAAGCAGGTTTACCTGGCCTACCTGCGTGCCCACTCCGCCATGACCAGGGGTGGGCTGGCTTGGGCCTTCCTCTGGTGCGGTCGCGTTCAAACCAGGTGCGCACGGGTTTCGTGCACCCGCACCCACCTGCTGTGTCGCACCAGGTGCACATGACGTGTCCAGCTCTCCCTTCTCCGGCGAGAATCACCGGCGGCGAACCCGGCGGATGGACGCCGTCGCCACCCTGTCCGTCGCTAGCGCTAGACATTCAAGCTCTAGCAATCAAAGCATCAGAGAATAGTTAAGGAACTTGGAGCAGCAAAGAAGTGGATGCGACTTCCTTTGTAAAAGGTCAATACGTGGCTTACCTCCGGCAGGTCAGGCCCCGAATAACTCACTCTTTTGCCAACTTTAGATTTATCTTCTTCGTCAAGGGAAGCAACAGATCCATCTGCAATGAGAACATCATTGTTATGAATGAATAATAAACATCTATAGCCTCTCCAAACAACAATTTGCCCCACTTTCTGGATCGCGGTGCACGCATGCATTCCGCCCTCATAGCAGAGGTTACGCGCCAATTTTGGCCCTCATCTGCACAACTCATGATTCATGAACGAAGATGCATGCGCAGAACAGGAAGGTTACTATGGGAGTCTTGGATGTGCCGAAGACGACGAAGCAGCTTCTGCACCGGCGGCGTCGACATATCCTCTCCTCTCTCACGCCGTGTCGCGGAATCGGATCTAGCCACGAATTAGGGCTTCCCGGCTCTGTTTTCCCATCCGCTGTCTCTTGTACACGTTGGAGGAAATCGCGTCGCGGCAGCAGGATTCGGAAAGCCGTGAGCGATCAGAGAGTTTAGAACCATATATGGATTCGTGAGGCGGGCCAGGCTGCTGGGCTGAAATTGCGGACCGGGCCAGCGCAGGCTCAGTTAAATGTTTTATATGGACCTAACGGAAGAGGCCCGGATACACGAACTGAGTCAGTGTCTGTTTTGAAGTGTCTTCGCAGCCACATGTGCGATCCGTTCAACGTGTGGCTCGTTTGGTGTAGCAGCAGCCGCCCAAGACCATACTACAAAAAGACAGATGCTCAGTCTTTTGAAGGTGTTTATAGAAATAGAGTTTGCACACGTGTGTTTATAAGGATGAGTGTGCGTACGTATTATGAGCGTATGCGTTGTACTGCGTAATTCAAAAAAAAAAACCGTACTAAAAGAACTACAAGCTCTCCTTAAAAGGAGGTGCCGCGCCGAGGGAACGTCATCGCTAGCTATCTGCAATTCTGCATGGAGGCGTGATGACGATTGTTGGTGATATATATATTCCTCGAAATTGTGGCTCCCCGGCTGCTGCTGCCGCCGTCGGGGTGCACATCCGCGACGGCCAAAGGATGGTGGTTAGCGTCACCTATAAGCTAGAAACGGCCGTGGAATTCGCGTGCCAAGCGTGCAGCAACCGAGGACGCCAGTCAGAGGTTTGGTTGAGCGTGTTGAACAACAAGGAGATGAGCAAGAGAGGAATTGAATAATGTTTTGCTTAAATAAATGGCCCGAGACAGGAAACAAGAAACTTTCGGAGCACCTTTGGAGAAATGCCCCTCCTGCTGCTTCAGGAAAGCATTGCAAGCCAAGGAATGAGCATCAATGGCACGCCAACGACGACGGGGACGTCCTGCCGCGCCGCACGGGTCGTTTTCGCCGGCCAAGGCAGAGGGCAGCACCGACCGAACGCGTTCCACCAGAGTACCCGATTCCGACCAGCGTGCACGAGCCAACCCCTGAGCTCCACGTCACCACCGGTTGCCCCACCGCTAAGGATCCTCCTCCCTCAGATTCGAATCCGACTCCGCTCCCCAACTCGCTTCGCCTCCGCCTCCGCCTTCTTCTTCCCCACATTGATCTTCCCTCACTTTCCCCAACACGAAACGCAACGCAACACACGCCTCCGTCTCGCTCTATTTAACCCGCCTCTCGCCTCCCTCCCGAGCCTTCCTCTCCTCCGCCTCCTCCTCACCTCGCGCCGAAGTCGTCGGCACCACGCATTCCTCGCTGCCCCCGTCCTCGCCGCGTCCACGCTATTTATCGCCCCGCGTCGTCCCCCGCCGCACGCCCTCTCCTCCCTGCGCCTGCCCCCCGCTCTTCCCCGCCTCGTCGCCGGGGGCCCCACGCGGCACCGCATCGACGGGACCCGGGCCCGCGCCGGCGGCCGAGCGGTAGGTAGTCAAAATCCTCGGAATGGGGCGCCTCGGCGGGCCCCTGCTCCTGCTCGTCGCGCTCCTCACCGTCGCCGCCGCTGCGTCGCCGGTGGAGCCGGCCGCGCAAGTGGAGGACACCGCGCCGGCGCAGCACGCGTCCGTGGAGGCGGCGGCGGTGTCCGCTCAGCAGCAGCAGCACATCCTGCCGCGCCCGCTCGTCATCGAGCTCCCCTCATCTGCGGCGCCGCCGGACGAGGCTTTCGAGGAGCTGCCCTTGGATGTGCGGTGCGCGAGCTGGCGGCTGGCGGTGGAGGCGAACAACCTGGCTCCGTGGCGGGCGGTCCCCGCCGAGTGCGCGCCGCACGTGCGGGACTACGTCACCGGCGTCGCCTACCGCGCCGACCTGGACCTCGTGGCGCGGGAGTCGGCCGCCCATCGACGAGACGCTGCTCTCCAACCTCCCCTACTACGCCGAGCACGGATACGGGTGAGCCTCTCGCCTCCTCTCGCCTCACGCACCGCGTCAATCATCGAAACGGTGAAACATTAGGCGGCGAACCTCGATCTGTTTAGGCACCCGGTTCGGGTGCGCGATCGGTCCTCGTCCGATGCGTCCCGTCCAAAAATGGCCAAGCTTTTGTAGCGAGTTAGGCGTGAACTGAAATGCCGTCCGCGATTGACATGCTCTGACACGGGTACTTGATTTCACAATGCCAGGCTTGAGCTGTTCGACCACCACGCGTTCGACGAGTGGGTGGAGAGAGCCGAGGCGCCTGCGATCCCCTCCAGCTTGAAGCTGTACAAGGAGGTTCGCGAGCTCGGGTTCAAGACCTTCCTGCTCACCGGCCGCAGCGAGGCGCACCAGGGCGTCACGGTGGAGAACCTCAAGAGACAGGGATTCCATGATTGGGACAAGCTCATCCTCAGGTAGCATATTACTTTCAGATTTGCAATCTTTAGCTATCATCCTCGGGTACTATTTATCATCTGCCTAACTTAGCAGCCATGACATTCCTCAGAAAATACAGCGCCTTGACTCTGAATGTTTTCATTTGCTTGGCACCACATCATTGACTGAATATCCATGGCCATTTCCTAGGAATACCCGCTATTAGCTTGCCATTTTGTTAGTTCTCCAAAGATTTTAGTTGCTCTCTGGTATCTTCATAGCCTGAAACATCCGTGATTAACATTACAGTGCATACACAATGCACCTGCATTACCAGACAGTCTTCCACTAGTACATTACTTGTAGTACTGAATACTGAATAGGGGCTTCAGAGTTCAGACAAAATGTTATTGCTGGACTTCGGCCATTGCGTCGTTCCTGTCTTGTTTCCCAAACATCCATTTGATATTATCAAACTATAGATTAGTTACTCTTAGTTAAGGATCATAACTATTTTGTTGGATGCTGGAGTCAACATTTTGTAAGCTCAGGTCAAATTTGTCTCCTGAGTACCATATCACCCACCATTCTTGAATACGCATATTCAACCTTCAATCTGAATTTTGTCCTTCCCAATGACCAGGCAAGCGGTTGATCGCAACAAGACCGCGATGACCTACAAATCAGAGAAGAGGAAGGAAATGGAAGCAGAAGGATACAGGATACTAGGCAATTCTGGCGATCAGTGGAGTGATCTGTTGGGTTCTTCAGTGGCAGTTCGCTCCTTCAAGCTTCCCAATCCGATGTATTATATTCCGTGACTTAAACAGAAAGCAGGGCGGGTGAAATATGCTGTGTTATTCTGTGCATTTTCACCAGGCCCAAATGAACTAGATACTGACTGGTGGAACAAAGATGAGAATGATTGGCAATGAAATCTGAAACTGTACAAATGATTCACTAACAGCATGTAGCATACACTACACCTAATGAAATGCGAAAAGTTACTGCGTGAATAAAATGTGGGTTCAGGGATATCTGCTCTCCAGAAGTCGAAAACTGTGAATGATGATGGTTTCAGTTAACATCGGCCAGAAGGAAAAATTTCCATTCTCTGTAGTAAATTCTTAGCCGATGGTTTTCCCTTCAGGTCGTGAAGTTGGATCATTAAGTAGGATCTCTAAACTTGTTAGTATATATGGTGTGAACATGGCCGGCCGACTATATGTTCACCCTGTTTGGTAAGCTACAGCTGCGGCTACAGAAAAATAACTATGAACACTGTAGCGGCTGCAGAAGCACTATAACGACTGCAAAAGAAATAACTAAAACATTGTAACTGCTGCAAAACAGCTGCTGCAAAGCAGCGAGGCAAACAAAGTGGTTATTCACTTATACCTCCTCTGTACATAGCATCTCGCAGCTATACTCTTCGGACCACGCTTTTCATCTCTTTTTTTTTTTAAAAAAAACACAATTTGGAGTTCTCGTCCAAGTTAAGGATGGCTGGCATGTATGCCACAGATGCCACTTATAAGGTATATGAAACACAATTTTTAGATGTTAAATCTCAGTATAAGGTTTAGGGAGTAAGTCATGGACCTGAGCGAGAGCCTTTAACAAATTCTCGTATGCAATCTTAGGAGCCTAATCGAAGTACATAGTCACAAGATCGCATACTCATTACAGTAATATCAGCATTGCGAACCATTACCACCAAACAGAAATAGCAATTCTTCTAAACAGAAATTTACTAAGGTGTAACAGTAACAAGAAGTGCGACAATTCAAGAGGAAATGTTTTCATCCTTCAGTTGCAAATCTAGAACCAGTCAGATACAGTACAAAGTCACAAGGGAAGGCACATGACTGAAAAGCAAATTTACTGGACCATCGGATCAGGGTTCCCCGCGGCAAGTATGTCCAGCAGCGAGTTATGCGGCTCCATTTCTTCGTGCCACAGTGGTAGCTCGTTACCAGGGTAGAAATTCTTTTTAACACCATCGGCATTAATCTGCAGCACAATAAAACCCGTCAGTTTTGAACACAAAACAAGAGTTCTGATTATCCCCCAAACACCCACCAGGCATGAAAAAAAATATATAATAGCATATAGAGTGAACTTAGTAGGGGAAGTAACAGAAAGAGACAAAAAGGATTAGCATATACACATATCTAACACTCCTTATTTTGAACAAAATCAAGCATAAGTTTCATGGGATAGAAAAACATCAAAATAAGGTGAAAACATTAGCTAAAAAAGGGAACTCATAAATTGATTTTATAAGAACAAGAATCGTGTAACAAGAGAATAAGCAGAAGCAGTTCTCATTCCAATTTGTTTTCAAACAGGCACCAGCACTCATAACACAGAGGATGGATAAATCATACTATGCATGACAGTTGAATGACCAGTAGTTATAGTTTCAAGCCATCACAAATAGCTCATGCTAGATATAAGTGTAGAAATAGATTATTATTAATGTTTCTCAACCAAAGGAACAAAGCATGACAATTTGCATTAAATAAAAAGAGCACTTACAGTAACAGTACGAACAACCCCTCCACTAGCACCATCACGGGCCATAGCAAGGGAAACTACCTTCACAACGAATTTCTGAAAATATGAACGCAAAGAACCAGATTAAGAAAGTGGAACTAATCCCATCTCTATTCTGCTCCAAATTTTGTCAAAATACTTTCTATTACTCTCGAAGTAAATATCCCATGCTTGCATCCAGACCCTGATAATTTGACGACATACCTCCGCTTCTTCCTGGCTCATCCCCTCTCTCCATTCATGATCAAGAAGTCCATACAGGTAACTGGAACCTGAACCTGCAAGTCAGAGCCAATATCATACGTGTCAGAATCAGACCTGATATAATAAACTAATGCAGGAGTAGCAAATTAATATGATCATTTTTTCTCAGCACAGGAAGCTTTCGCTTAAACAGAATTAGAATATAAACATCCAAATATCTTGTAGTGCATAAATGAAGACATCAAGTGATTAGGTTCTAGATTGTTAGCCAGAACATACAAATTGTTTCCTAAGAAAGAGAGTGACTCAAGCTGCATCACGGATATGCTTTGATAAGATAAAGGGAACCAGATCAGTCTATGTGCAAATATATACCTCCAATTGCAAATGGTTGCTTCAGAATTGTTCCACCAAGAGGGACTGAAAATATTTGGCCTCCCTCATATTTATCCCATCCACCAACTATCATGCCAGCTTGCAACATGTTCTGAACAATGATAACAAATAGTTAATGTAGCATTAAAACAATACCTTTGCAACATGTGTCACAGCAACAATGCTAAATGGCATGCGCACGCCATTGAGATATGTAAAGACAGGATTCTAACAGTCTGGTGTGCCAGAATGCTATGAAAACATACCTTGTTCTGATAAGCTAGAAGCCTAATCAAGTTAGCTGCAACTTTCACAGTAGCTGGTTGCCCAAGCTGAATTCTGCATGTGGAGGGAAACTTTTCATCAGGTATCTTGCATTTTTAAATGTTTCAAGTCACTGTATAATGCCATATTATGTGACGATGCCATTCAGTTTTTTAATGAGACATAAGGCTGCATGAAATAAGAACAAGCTTACGTGTGTTGGTGAAGAAAATATCGTACATAGTCTGAAATGACTTGTGTATCAGCAGCCTGCGAGAAAACAGGAACGACAAGATTACACGCAAAACAATTTAAACAGGAGCCTCAATCTCTAATAATAAGCAGTCAACAGATTTTGTGTCCCTAATAAGATAACAAAGGCAAGGCAACAACAAAAAAGTGATACCCAACTACTACATGTATTTTTTACTTGTTCCCACTATCAACAACAAATAACCCACTGGCTAAACTAGGAGCTGTTGAAGAATGTAAGGTAAAGGTTTTCCACTCAAACATATTCGAATGATAACATGGAAAACAACAAGAAAAGGTTTCTTCAAAATAGCATAGACACTTACAGATCCAGAGCGGCAAACGTACACATTGTCTGTAAGCGGAGAAATCTTGTCAGAAGCACGGTTCGCCACGTACATTCCTGAAAATTAGAGCAAAGCAACAGAAAGGTATTAAAGTGGAGCCCCCAAAAAATAACAGAACATGCTATAAAGAAGGATGTAAGATAAGCACAAAGATATAAAAGGTTCATTTGTAAAACACCAAAGGTACTAGGTATAGTTATTTTTTATCTTTACATGGCAATACAGTGAGTAATACAGTTCTACTCAAGAGTTCGGTTTTGTTGATATAATTCAGAAAAGAATGTTGTAGCTCAGTAGTATTGTAATTCCTAAAGCTACTAAATGGTAGATCTTAGTAAAGAGCAATGCTAACTTTATTAAAACTGATATATAAAATAGATAACCCAATAATTCTTTCGACAGTATAGAATACTTTTCAGTAATACGGTAGCTGGTAAAAAAGGATTTTCCTCTCAATGGTTCATCTTTTTTGCGCTTCAGGCTTCGGTTCAATCTATTGGGTTTCCACAAGTAGATCATGTAAAATGTAAAACACAACTGTTATATCTCATTTCTTTTTTCTACAAAACATTAGGTAAGTAGATTCTTTTTTCTGTTATACAGTATGACACAAGCACTTCCGGTTGTTCAGAACCACTGAAAGTTAAAAGTGACGCATTGCAGAGCAACCTAATATCATCTTTCTAATGTTGTTTTATGGTAGTTTCTCATATATATAACATTACCTCGAATAAAAGATGACTAACCGTATATTAGTAGCTTTTAGTTTTAGCTTCATGATTAACGGAGCACTCTGTGTTTTATTATTAGGTACATCATTGCCGTTATTGTTTTGCGTATATCATATTGCCAACTCAATAAGATGGTTATCTCAAATTGTACCCTTCCTGCCTGACCGTGTGCTATTGTGTTTTCTATCATTAAGCAAAGCCATCCTAATTGCTAGGTGACACAATGTTTCTGGAAATTGTTTCCTCTTGTAACTGAAAGAAGATGGAATTCAGTTAGGGCAGTTAACAATTACTATGACTGTATATGATATATCGAAACTAATTCATTTGATCCTGTGGTTATACTACTCGTGAATTGCCCTGTTTTTAGCCTATATTAATTTCTGAGCAAACTTCTCAAATGTATGTTAGCACAGGATAATGTATATTTTTTAAACAGCCTGTTAACCTCAGAGGATTACCACGGGTGTCCTAGCTATAAGATTATACCTTCTTTCTTCATGAGTGAAGGACAAATGGCAAAGAACAGTTCAGGGAAAACAAAAGGAGAAAATCTGTTAAATACAGGAAGCCTCTTTGTTCTCTTACCAATTTTATATTTAATTCATCCCATGCATAGGTGAACTAATCAAACAGACCCGTACGTACAATTATGGTGCCTGTTGAGCCATTGCGTGCACAAAAATATACAGCGCAAACTTAAGGGAGCATAAGGCGAGCTAACTGCGCACCCGTTTTCTAGTAGCAATACTAAGATCTCCTGCAGCAGCAACCGCAGAATATGCAGATCGAGGAGGAATCAACCGTACCGGTGCTGGTCCTGGAGTCGGCGCCGAGGATAACGCCGCCGTTGTAGCAGACGCCGACGATGGTGGTACCCATCCGGTGCTCCCCGGTGGTGGGGGCCTCACCGGCGGCGTATGAAGCGGGATCCATGGCGGGGCGGGGAGATCGAAACCCTAGCGTCGAGTCGGAGCGGAGCGTGGAAGTGGTGGGGGTCTGGTTCGATGTGATTCAACAGGTACGCCCTCGCGAGAGAGGAGAGGTGTCGTTTTGGTCGCTTGGCTTCTGCCTCCCCCGCAAGAAAGAAACAGGGTCGTTTTTTTTTTTTTTTTTTTGTGTTTTTTTTGAGGATAAGAAACAGAGTCGTGGTCGGGCTAGGGCCTTCGTGCTGGTAGATGGGCTGGGACCAAGGCCCATACTTTGGGGTTGTGGACTTTCTGCCGGGACTGATCCCCAAAAGCCCAAACCAGCTCCTGGAACATGCAGCTGGGCGGGCCGTTGGTGTGGCTTTGCTGTGCGTTTCGATTGGGACAGAAGAGGATGAAGAAGACCTTTTTTTTTTCGCGGGTAGAAGAAGAAAGAAGCTAACTGAATAGTCACAAATTTGGATAAGAGAATGACTATACATATGTAGTGTATTTGCAGCAACTTGCGCCCACATGTGCATTTGCTCTTTGGATGGGTTGGACACCAGTCGTACGCATAGCCTCGCTCTTTGGATAAGAGGGGGAGAAACAGCGCAAAAGGGGAACATCGGGTCAGAAAAAAAAATGTCAAAAAGATGTTTGTTGCAGTATGTTGTTTGCGTTGGAGTTTAGAACCTACGTAGTATAAAATAACTTTCCATTGTCGGTTGAAACAATGATAACCAAAACAAAGTTGCTTTTTTTTTTTGCAAAAAAAACAAATCTGCTAATTGCGCAGCATTATCAGTGCATTTCATGCCATAAAGAAAAACCTCATTACCATGTCCTTAACAGGTCAGGAACAGTAATAAGCACCTTATTACAAGAGAAGCATTATGAGCAAATAACATTGATAATGACATGGTATTCACAAAGCAGCAAGCACTTAAATAATCTATACAGGCACTGTCAAAGTGTTTCAACACGGGAGCAATATCAAGACATCATGGCAAATTCAAGTAAAAAAGATAAAAAGAACATAACTTGGGGCGCACTCCACTTGCAGCCAGCCAGACGACATTATGAACATTCGCATGAATCATCGCAAATACAAGCACACATCACCGTGTCTTTTGGCCAATAGCTCTTGCAGGTTCAATTGTTTGGGTTCTGATTTCCTCCCAAACCTTTCCTGCTTAGCTTTACCTTCAGTAGGATTATAGAGTCAAAGACTTTCTCACATATGGAGTCGATGAACTGGGCATACACCTTGCTTACTGCTTTGCTGAATATAAGTAACCACCACACGGCTGCGAACCATGATCCGAAGCCGAGTCCTGAAAGTACATACAGCAACACATCACGGTCATCTGTTTGTTTGTCATGATCAGCTGGATTTTCCTTGTACTCAGAACAACTCTCGGGAACAAGGGGACTGCATAGGTAACGGTTGCCTGCATATATGTAAGGATCTTGATCACCAAGGGTTTGAAGCTGAGAACCTGGAGGTACCTTCCCGGAAATATTGTTGTACGACATGTTGAGATGGTTTAGCAAGTGCAACGATGCCATACTCTGAGGAATCACACCAGAAAGTTGGTTCCAAGAGAGATCAAGGGACTCCAATGAATTCATACGGCCAACTGTATCTGGGATATCCCCACTGAGGTGATTTCTTGACAGATTCAGGTTCTTGAGTCCCACAAGAGCTCCAATTTCAACAGGAATTTCTCCTGTTAGTTCATTGTCAGAAAGGTCAATGCTCTTCATCAGATAAAGGATCCTAGAATACATTCTTTCGTCTCCTTTGGTTGTAATGTACAGACTCTCGTTGTAAGAGGAACTATGTTCAGTGTTAGGGCTAAAAAATATCACCGGTTGAATAGGTTCTGATTTTTTTGAAGCCATTTTGGTTAAATTTCCAATACTTTTCGGGAGGGACCCTGAAAGCTTGTTACTGGCAAGATCCAACACATGAAGGCCTTGGAGTCTTGACAATTCATCAGGAATATTTCCAGAAAACTGATTTGATCGCAGCCTAAGGATCGCGAGGAGCTGCAGACTATGTCCTATCCATGCAGGTATTGAACCCTCGAGATTGTTCTCGCCAAGGTCAAGTAAACGCAAATTGTTGCAAGAGCGTAGAGAGGTGGGCAACACCCCAGACAATCTGTTCTTGCTTAAATGCAAGGAAAGAAGTGAAGTAAGAGAGCCAACACTGGATGGTATTTCTCCTTCAAGGCTGTTGTTCGAGAAGTCCAGTCTAATGATTGTTCTGTTCTGCTTCCAGCAATCAGGGAATTTACCTGATAAGTTGTTATTTGACAGGTCTATTACCGAAAAGCTAGACAAGTCGCAGAAATACATGGGTATGCTTCCATTTATATGATTGTTTGACAGAGAAGTGAACTGCAAGCCGCTCCCTGAATTGCGGGGCAATGGTCCAGAGAAAGAATTGTTGGAGAGATCCAGCACTTTAATACTTCTTGGCATATCAGGAATCTGGCCCTCTAATTGGTTGCAATCCAGCCTCACGAACTCAAGTGACTTCATATGCACTACAGAGGCTGGCAGCTTGCCCGAGAGCATATTGTTGGAGAGATCCAAGCCAGTTAGAGACACCAAAGAAGTCCCAAGCCAATCAGGCAGAGGTCCTATAATTCCTGTGCTGTGCAACCCTCTAATTGGTTGGAATCCAGCCTCAAGAACTCAAGTGACTTCATATGCATTACAGAGGCTGGCAGCTTGCCCGAGAGCATGTTGTTGGAGAGATCCAAGCCAGTTAGAGACACCAAAGAAGTCCCAAGCCAATCAGGCAGAGGTCCTATAATTCCTGTGCTGTGCAAAACTAGTGTCATCATTGTGGTCTGTGTCTGAAGCCAGTGTGGGAACTGAGATTCCAGCGGGCAAGAATGTAGTTTGAGTTCATTCAGCTGAAAGGGTGGCACCCACTTTGTACCCACCGAAACCCTCAAGAGGTTAGAGGACATAACAAGACTATCTAGTTTGGATAGGTTGAGGTGCTCTTCAGACAATACACCTTGTAGCAAATTGTAAGAAATATCCAGATGATTTAACTTTGTGAGATGACTAATATTGGAAGGTACAGGACCGGAAAATGAATTATAGCTGAGGTCAATTGATAAAAGGCTGCTGACAGACCCAAGCCATCTAGTCAGACTTCCGGATAGATTATTGTTTGCCAAGTTGAGCACAAGTAGTTTCTTCATGCAGACAGAAAGGGCCTTTCCAACGTTGTCGAAATCACCAACAAGATTGTTATTTGACAAAGATAAGGTCTGCAAGTTGCATAATCGACCTAGTGATACTGGAATTTCTCCTCCTAAACTGTTTCCATACAGATCAAGGTTACTGACAGCAGTCAAATTTCCCACAGCTTCAGGAATTGACCCATGAAGTCCACAGTAGGAGAGCGGTCCAGTTTCCCACAGCTTCAGGAATTGACCCATGAAGTCCACAGTTGGATAAGTCAATGTCTGAGACAGCTTGTATGTTTGTTAACCAATATGGAAAGGAAGAACTGAAGTTGTTAAGGGACAAATCAATTATATCTAGAACTGTGAAATTGTATTGAGGTAAAGAATTCAGGTCGGTGGGTGGAAGAATGGCATAATACAAATGAAGCTCGCGAAGGGAGGCAAGCATGTTCAATGATACCAGCCAATCTGAGGCAGAAGAAAGATTGCAGTATGTCATGTCAAGGTAAACCAAAGATGAAAGCCGAGAGAGCCAATGAAGATTATCAACGGAGCTACTGGATCTAAAGCTAGGAAAGCTAACATCAAGGTAACTCAGCTTTGACAAATTTCCAATCTTAGATGGGATTTTCCCACCAAATTCAGCACTAGACAAGTCAAGATGCCTTAGGTTATTCAGAGATCCTATGAACTCAGGTATACCCGCACCACCAAAATCATTTCGCTGAAGATCAAGGTACTCAAGATGAGTCAAATTAACCAATGATGGACTGATGTCACCTGTGAGTCCAGACTTGCTGCTGAAGTTATGGTTGCGGAGGTCGAGTTTGATAACATGCCCAGTCTTGTTGTTACATGTAACACCATACCAGCTGCAACAATTTAGACCCCTCCACGACGAAAGTAGGCTCTGAGGGTCTTTGAAGGAGGCCTTCAAATCGAATAGTGCATCTCTTTCTTTTCCATTGCACCCCCTTGATGTTGTGGTTTTGGTGGCTACTAGCAAAAGGAAAAGCAAAGGAAGCACTGAAAGACGCATGATGCTTTTCATGTTGACAGTGGTCGTAACTTGGGGAGTTTATATAGGAAACAAGGATTAGAGAAGGCACTTGCCCTGCACTAGAAAGTCAAAATGGTCAAATAGGCATCCTAATCATATGGACATATTGAAACTAGTACTGATTACTGAATCAAAGCAATAATGAATTTAATATCGCGGCCTCATGATATCAAGATGAGATTATTTTCTGTGAAGTAAGACCAAAGACCTAAAGAAAGTCAACACTCAAAATTTGCATGGCTGTTTCTGAGCAATTGCGGCCTTGTAAAATAACTTTTGGATCATCTTATAGGATCAAAACACCAGAATACCCCCCCCCCCCCCCCAAAGAGATCAAGTGAGCCAAAAATCATCTAAAAATCCTATAAGATGAGCCTTGAAGGGTTTGCAGGCATCTATCATGAGAAACACAATAATCTAAAAATCCTATAAGATGAGCCATGAAGGGTTTACAGCATCTGCACTAACATGAGAAACACAATCATCCAAAAACTCTGCTTAGGCATTTCTCGCCACAACCTTTATTCTAGGCTTCTACTAGTCTACTAACTCAACACAGAATAAAGATATCCAGCCTCGACCAATGGCCGAATTGAGTACAAAACTACACACATTCCCACCAAAGACAGCAGTTGAGAGGCCTTAAGATTGTATGAAATTCAGCAAACCTAGCACTCTCAAAGTTGCTCTCTCATATGTCATGGTGCTCCAGTGAGCTAAAGATAATAGGGACGGATTCATAACACAAGAAAAATCTTATCCAATGCCATAATTGTTATTGTTGTTCAGGTCAAGCTTCATAGAGACTGTTGCTGCACATCACGCTAAAGTGCATGTAATAGATAAAGCTACAGAAAGAAATGATGTCATTTTCATTGCGACACGGCTACAGAAACAAAACAGCCAGCCATGTTAAGGCTTGCCATGGGTCGTCTGTACGTAGCTTGAAAATAATTCCAATCTTCCTAAACTCTAAGCTAATCATACACTACAACAAGTCTCAAACTAATAATGCCAAATCTAATCTGTGGATACGTCGCTTGTCATTCAGAGTGAAGACCTCAGTATTACTTAACATATCAAAAGCCTTTGCTGATAACTTAACATAACAGAACTTTAGGGAGTGAAAGTGATGTGCAAAGCTGCAATTTGCTGCGTACCAATACAAAAGTAACTGGAGCTGACCGGGTAATGTCACCGTTCGCATCACCTGTTCACATTTATATACAACACATGAAGCCGGGAAATATGAATTAATATATCATTGAGCTAAATAATTTCTTGATTAATGCATGCGCATAATGTTCATTTCTCCCAATCCTCTGCTCAAGTTTACAGCACCATACAAATATTAATGGATGTGTTCATTCCCAACCCACATCGGTTGATGTCCAGTTGTGTCAATATAGATTAATCCGATAAACGAAAATATCCATCTGTACATTTTGTTCTGATGCAACTCTGCGATCTATCTACCAGGAGGTTTGCTACACGTTATCATCTGGAACCCCTAATCCCTCAAAATTTCAACCCAAGGTGATGTACCCAAACTGTTTCATCAGCGACGGGTTCCAGTTTGTGAAAGCTTGTATGTATAGAGTGAGAGGACATGGACCTGAAATGCTGAAACAGCGGGAAAGCGACAGCCAGGGCGCACCCATGCCCACGTGGCACCTCGCCGTCCCCATCAGCGGCTCCAAACGCGCCCCTCCGCCACAAGTTCTTCGCCTGCGTGTCGAATCTACGGCTGGGACTTCTTCGGAGGGGAGGGCTGGATTAGTCCGCCGCCAAACACTTGCCTAGGCAGTCGCCGCCGGACTGAGGGTCTCCTCTCGAAGCTGCCTCAGCCAGATTGGGGAACCGAGCGATGAAATGGAGATGGATCTCACGAAACACAACGCAGCGCGCAACAACAATTCCAGCTCCGATTCGGTGCCCGCCGCGCGGGGGCTCGCCGGAGCTCCGCCGCCATGGGCGAGGCTGGGGGTTGACGAGAACGGCTGGTAATTGCTCGGTGTATCACGTAAGAGCCCCTACGTTGACCACATTTATCAGTAAAACCCAAATATTTACAAATAAACCCCTAATTTGGATCGCGATTAATACTCGCGATCCAAAGTTTGCACATTAGCCCTGTATCGGCCGTGGATTTCGCAGATTAGACCTCGAATACAAAGTCTTTTGCTATTTTAGCCTTATATCGTTGCCACACCTCTACAATAGCCATCTTATTTTACGTGGGACGGAACTGCCCTCGCCCTCTTCTTCTTCCTCTCGCCAGCCCCCGCCGGAGTCTGTTGCTCCCGCCCCTGTCTCGCCGGAGTCTGCCGTCTCGCCTTCGGACGACGGACGGCTGATTGGCGCGGACAGCAGCGTTTGCTACACTTTCAGGACGAAGAGTGCGTCGATGGCGTGCCCACCGAGCGCCGTGTCCCCTTTCCACCGTGTGCTTCAGCAATCCTCGAATTCCACAACGGCGCCTGGAAGCAGATGTGCTCGCAGGAGCGGGGATGGCGGGCGTCCTCGAGGAGCTAGCAGAGGAGCCCGAGCGCTGTCAGGTCGATGGCTCCACCAGCTCCCGTACGTTGATTGATTTTTCCTTTCTTGAGTCTTTATTTTAGATCGATTGATTGGATTCGTTCGTGCGTGCGAATTGATTATTTAGTGCGTGCGTGCTTGTGAATAGATTCATCTTCATGGCCCTCTCGTTGAGCAACCTGGTCACGAGCTCGGTGCTAGGTCAGCAGCAGCTTGACGGTGGAGCTTGACTTCGCCTCCCGTGGCACGTGCCCAAAGCGTCGACGTGCGGCGGCAGGACAGCAGATTTCGGGGCTGGGGGCAACGCAGCGAGTAGTTACTCCAACGCAGCCCTGCTGCGGGAGGGGGGAGGCGGCGCTGCAGGAAAGGGTGGAGGAGCCGGACACAAGCTCGCCGTCGAGTTCCGGCTGGGTGCTGGCGAGAGGAGGAAGAAGAGGGCGAGGGCAATTTTGTCCGAGATAAAAAAGAGATGGCTATTATAGCGGTGCGACAACGGTATGGAAGCTATTTTAGAGAAGCCTAATTTTTTAAAGACTATTTGAGTGAACTCTCACAAAACTAAAGTTAAAATAGCAAAAGACTCGCGCGGCGGCGCTTTGCCTCCCGCCCGACCGGCGGGCGG
>LAPY01000233.1:224975-240734 GCA_000970635.1 Eragrostis tef
AGCCACACCCGCCCCCCCCACCCGCCGGCGATCTTCTCGGCGCCGAAGTTGATGACGTTGGCGGCGAGCGCGCCGAGCCCGACGCTGAGCTGGAACCCGTTGCTGAACGCGCCGCGGTGGCGCGCGGGGGCCATCTCCGACAGGTACAGCGGCACGGCCTGGTTGGCGAACCCGAGGCCCACGCCGAGGAGCACGCGGCCCAGGATCACCATGTAGATGTTGAGCGACGCGCCGCCCACGGCCGCGCCGGCAAGGAACGCGGCGCCTCCCAGGCCCATGGACGCGCGGCGGCCGCGGCCGGCGGTCACGCGCGAGGCCAGGAAGGTGGTCAGGAGGCCCGCCACGTACAGCGACGAGGTGAAGGCCGTCAGAAGCTGGCTGTCGAACTTGCAGTAGTTGCTCACGCGCGTGTCGCCCCGCATCCGACGGTACACGTCCGGGAAGAACTTGCGCAGGAACGGCTCCATGGACGACACCCCGCCTGCATATGCCATTCACGCTTCCAATCCATCACCGTGAAACGCAGGAGTTACGCAAATTTCGCGGGGTTTTACAAGGAATATCAACGATAAAATTCACATAGAAGTACGATAGTATTCGAGCATTTCAAACGGGACATTGGCTACTGCTGTGTGGTTCATGTGAGTGGTATGTAGTGCACCTGCTATTCCGATGTCGTAGCCGAAGATGACACCGCCCATGCCGGCGGTCATGCACGACAGCACAACGAAGGCGGTGATCTTCCCGCCGTACTGGCGTTCCTGGCCCTCGACAGCGGCGACGCCGACCGCCATGGCTGGTCGGAGCTCAGGACCCTGCAGAGCTGTGCTCGCTCGCTTGCAAGCAGCAAATGGTTATCTTGCTGCAGGCAGCAGCAATGGTCTGTTGAAATGTTGTGCATTCGGTGACTTGGAGCAGTCATGGTTGACTGGATTTTGTTGACTGGCTACCTGGAGATGCGACGCTCTCGTCATTGTTTGAATGAAGTCGGTGTCAATCAACATAATCCATGGCGCGAGGGCGGTACGAAGCAAGAAAAGTATCACAGATTCCGCAGCTGTTGCTGTCCTGACAAAACTATTCTATCGAGTTTTGCTGACTAGTATGAGACCAATGCGGATTGCCTCTTGATCTTGTGCGCTAGATTAGTCAATGCATAGCTTAGCTTGTTGCAACCAGACACTACATGTATGTTTTCTCAAGAGGAAATCTGTGAACGTCACTAGTTGAAAAATCCGTTTCCAAGCTACCACGCTGCGAAAGTTCAGTTTGGAAGGAGACGTGGCCACGTGGGTGCCCTCTGCTCATACACTGGAATCCAGTGACTGGATGTGGTGTTCAGCACTTCAGCGCATACATTTCTAATCTATAACAGTAGAGCTGATTTCCAATGTGGCTAATATTGATTCGGGGAAAAAGACAGAAATTCACGCTTCATTCCCTTTCTTTGAAAAGTATACTAGAGTACATCTATGCTATATCTGTGCATCGTTACATATCTGTACTAAAAGAGTAAAGTACAGAAAATGTAACAATCAATGGATATACATGTCCAGTGAAGCCAAATCCTTTGGCAAATCTGCTAACCTACACCTTTCTTGACCTTTTATTGTACAACTGGCAATGAATAGGCATCATATCTTCGCTCACAAAAATGCAAGACCTGATTCATGTGCCTCACAAGGGTATAGTTCAATTACCCGCCCTCTAATGAATCTAAACGATATGGTCCAGGCTTACAGATTTGAGAAGGAACTAGGCACCTTTGGTGCTCCTTCAAAAGCCCACGAAGAAATAAGGTGATGAGCAATTGCATAGGGCCCAGGGACAAACATCGGAGCAGATTCACTACTTTCAGCACGGAGGTCAGAAAAGAGGCTCTGTCCTTTCTCAGCTCCCTTGCAAATCTGATTGACCTTGAAAGCGTTTGTTCTCTGAGCTTTCTCATATTCTGCAAATGTCAGTGCTCTCTTGATGTCTTCACGGCTATGCCACTGAGCATCTGCATGTGTGATGAATGAATATCATTTCAGCTAGAAGTCAGCTTCACTGCATTTCCACGAGTTATTATTTGTTTTCTCTAAAGGGTCATGGTGCAACAAATGAAATTATTAACTCAATTAAGTTCCATTTTTGATTTCTCAAGTGTATAATCTGCATGTAGGGAGCTATGTATGTTAAGCCTGATGCGTCACGTACTCATGTCAAAGCTTAAATTGCTGTAAACGGTTTGTAATCTACACACAGATCAACACTGTATGATGTTACGCTGGAAGAATGCTAGAACAGCAAGACTAACCATGACGTAGGATAAATGGACACACCAATCAGTTAATGCAGGAAAGAAGAAGAGAATCTAATGAAACACATTTGAAAGGAATCTACATTTGATTCCTGATCGATTCGTTATACCTTCAAGCTCCTGCTTGTCCACATGTATCTCCAATGATTTAGCATAAGCAAAGAAACCAACCATCAATTGGCATGGCATAGTACTTGGCCCCACTGAAAAAGAGAATTAATATGCAACAATGATCACTCTATCAGAATCAGATACAATACAATAAAACAGTGTAACTGTGAGATCACAAAAGTTTGCAACTACTACCCTAAAAAAAAAAACAGTTTGCAACTAGTAGTATTACTGCTAGCGTGTAAATACTTTGGACTGAATATATAAAGACATGATAATACAATTCTAATCAATTGGTTTTCAGCAGAAAACAATGACAAGACCATTACCAGGCCATGGTTGAGAACTGTGATAAATGACTTGTCCAACTTCAATACCAGTTTCTTCCAACGTTTCTCTTCTAACAGCCTCTTCCAGGCTTTCTCCTGGCTACAAAAAGAACAGCGTACATAAGCTTCTTCTGATGTTAAAAAGAAAAGATGATGATGAAATTGATGGCCACAATACACATTGGAACAATGGAACTTGCTGAGAGCACTAGCTCATGAAGATATTAACAGCAATATAAGCTGCCTTTTTAATTTTAAGAAATAGATTTGTTTTACATAGGAAAGTTACTATTTCCAAGGTTACAGCAGTGATGCAGTTCACTTATAAAAGTTCAAAACCACCTTTTCCAACATAAACCACTTATAAAAGTCACTATTTCCATGGTTACAGCAGTGATCATTTGTGCTGGCTGTTTGTGGCTGCAGCTGCAGTTGTTTGCTGTAGAAAACTAGCAAACTATTGGTTTCTACAGTGAAAAGCTGCAGCTGCAGCCTCAAAAATCTGCAGCGATCACTCCAGTCCCCAGGTTAATAAGTGAAAACGAATCCTTTTTTTTTGTGTGTGTGTGGTAAGAAACATGTGATTACAAAATACTCCACTATGTACTTAGCAAACAATGGATGTGTGACAAGTCAAACCCAAATTTTCAGTTATCGTTTTTGCAGAGCTCAGTAGTCCCGATAATCTCTAGTTGTTGATGCCTGGTGGGGTTATTCCGCTACTACAATCAATATTCGATTTGCATATTGACTCGAGCAATTTAAATTCACTTTCTTTGGCTTAATAAATTGCTTCAACATTCTCATACAATCATGATTGATATGGAAATGCACTAATTACGAGCTTACAAACAGGATTGCTATTGCTAGCATGTCAAATTTAAAAAATAAAAATGGCAGCATGCACTTGGGGCCTGTTTGCTTTGCACCTTGCGGAATCTGCCTGGCTCAGGCATGGCTCCCAGGCATCCTATTTAGGATGCCTGCGCCTAGGAGCGCTGCCTGGCTGCCAGGGCGGCAAGCAAACAAGCCCTTACATAATTGCATTGTTGAGCTTTGCACCTTATTTCACATTTGATATCTCCCTCACCCAACTAGCCCCACCGGCACCCACAGTTAGTTCAAGATAAATAGTGACAAAAACAGAGAATGCAACCAAATGCGTAATGGTAGGCACAACTGAACAAGGTATTAATACAAAATGGTAGGGGGCGGATTTTCACCTCTATAAAACCAGCAAGACAGCTCCACATACGAGGTACAAATCTCGACTGGCGGCTTAATAGCGCACGATCATTTTCTTTATCAATGACCAGCATAATCACAACCTGCAATACCCCATGAGTACTATAAGAGTAAATTCCACCAGCGTGTCATGAGTGTTAACATTGTTCTAAAATGATGCGATGACAATGAGCAGCACCATGTATTTTGTCAACACGAACATTGAGAGAGGATGGAATCACCAGACATACCGGATCAACTCGTGGGTATATCCTCTTAGCCTTTGCTCCACACGCCCCGCAGAATTTTGCCGTGCTATGCCATTCGAGCAGTGCTCGAGCCTGCTTTCATCATCAGAAATCAAATCAAGCTTGCGCGTCAAGTCCCGGACCACGGAACTGTCTCTAAATTGAAAATGAATCGGGATTTCCAAGAGTTCAAGAATAAAAAACAGCACGTACGTGCCCGGCGACGGCGAGCTCCCCCATGGCGTCCTTGTCGCTCCAGTCAGTGGCCACCATGAGAGTCCTCAAGTCGACAAACGCCGCCCCGTCCCCCGCGACGCCTACCCTCGAGGCCTCCCCCTCGCTGACGTCGACGGCCCAGTACGCCGCGGCCTCTTTGCCGTCCCCCTCGCCGTGCGCGCCCAGGAAGACGAACGCGTCCGGAGGCACCCCGGGGACGCGCGAGGGCGGGAGCCACGCGAGGTTCCAGGACGGCGCCGCAGGCGGAGGAGTATCCGGGGAGCGCGCGAGCGGGCGGCCCCGCCGGAAAGGGAGGATCTTGGAGAGGTGCCGGTGGGGACTAGCGGCGTCCGCGCCGGCGCCGGGGGCGAGGAGGGAGCGGGTGGGCGCGGAGGTGGATGGCCATGGCGCGGAGCTCGGGTGGGGTTGGTAGCGGTAGCGGCAGCTTCTTCTTCCCGGCAGTGGCGTGCCGGTAGCTGCGATGGACGGAGGCCTGTGTGTGCATGACATGTGGGGCACGCTCTGTTTGTGGTTTACACGCACCGCATCATCATAGGCCCACAGGTAAATGGACACTTTTTCTCATGTGGCCCAGTTCCCAGCCTGTGGCCCATCAGCAGCCTGTGTGCGGTCGACGAACGCAGGTTGATAAATGGCTGCGAAGCATCATCAGGGAGTTATCATCCCGCTCCATTCCTTCTCATCCACTCAAATACTCTCTCCACGTAGACCAGACAACAGAGGCAGCTCGTTCTTTCTCCCTCCCAGTTCCTCTTGCTCGACCAGCACGTCGGCGGCTTCCAACCCCCAGGTGAGAATCGAGACCTCCGCCGCCATCCTCTAGAAAAATCCTCCCCCTTCCTTCTGCAGTGCAGTTGACATTTCGTTCAAGTTACTAAATCTAAACTCTGACATTATGGGCCAGGTTGAAGACTTGGCTTTCAGAAGCATGTTATCATGGTAGAGAACGGAGTACAGCTGACATTGACCTCCTCTGTTAAGAATACAGGAAAGAAAACAATCAATGGACAAGGGATGAATGGATCACAGACCAAAGTAAGCATTTTATAGAGCGATTTCACAATTATCAGTCAGATCGTTGTTGTTGTGTACATAATTCACGAGGCCTAGTTTTCTCTTGTAATCCTAACAGACACAGCACTACCATTTATATAGCCAAGAGATGGAAAACCTCGGTACATAGATGAATGTAGCAATACTTTGCTTTGGCGTGTAGTTCTGTCAATATAGTGTTTGCGGTCTGTATTAAATATACGGAACACATTCTTTTGGTGGATTATAAGCTAAATTTGATCCATGATTCGATCAAAGGACACAAATGTAGAGGAAAGCAGTAGTTTTTCAAAAGAAAGTCACTTGTATTTTTCTATGCTCTTTTTCATGGTGATCTTCCTACTTGTTTCCAACAAAGAGTAAGTGTTTCTTTTGTTTCAGGAGAGGAATCAGCGCAATGTCAATCTGCAATCATCAAAGGACCAGCATCTGTGTGCGACATGTGCAAAGGGGCATACCTGTCAATCAGTCATTAACCGTACCAGGCAAATGCGTGCCCTGCTCCAATCTAAGAAGCCTTACCAAGCGCATTCTGTATTTAGGCACCTTGTGGATGAAGGCCACAAGCCTTCATTGGTGACATACACCACTCTATTGACTGCATTGACAAACCAGAGGATGTTCGAGTCAATACCATCACTGCTTGCTCAAGTTGAGGCAGCTGGATTGAGGCCGGACTCCATCTTCTTCAATGCCTTGATCAATGCATTTGTCGAGGCAAATCGAGTGGGCGAAGCGATAAACACCTTCTGGAAAATGAAGCATTCTGGCTGCCAACCAACCACAAGCACCTTCAACACACTGATCAAAGGGTATGGGATTGTTGGAAAACCTGAAGAAGCGCAACGAATCTTTGACATGATGGGTGTAGAAGGATCAGCCAAGCCTAACCTTACAACATATAACATTCTTGTGAAGGCATGGTGCGATCAACGGAATCTTGAAGAAGCTTGGAGCATCATGCTCAAGATGCGGGCCTGCGGTGTCGAGCCTGATATAATCACATACAACACCATAGCCAGTGCATATGCCAATAATGATGAGACATGGAGAGCAGAAGAGCTCATTGTGGAGATTCAGACTAGAATGCGCACCAGTGAGCGAACATGGGGCATAATCATTGGTGGTTATTGCCGGGAAGGGAGGTTGGAAGAAGCGTTCCGGTGTGTTCGGCAAATGAAGGACGCAGGAGTGCTTCCTAACGTTGTCATCTTCAATACGTTGCTGAAGGGCTTCCTTGACGCAAACGACATGGCTGCAGTTGACAATGTGAGTTTGGAAATGGATTCCAATATTTTATTCTTATACATGCTATTAAATTAAATCGTTTACATTATTTTATTCCTGTAAATCAGATCCTTGAGCTGATGGAGCAGTTTGGCATCAAACCAGACATTGTCACATACAGCCACCAATTGAACGCATTCAGCTCACTTGGCCACATGGCAAAATGCATGAAGATATTCGACAAGATGATCGAAGCAGGAATCGAGCCAGATCCCCAAGTGTACAGCATTCTTGCCAAAGGATATGTCCGGTCTCAGCAACCTGAGAAAGCAGAAGAGCTCCTCATGCAAATGAACCAGATCGGTGTCCGCCCAAATGTCGTCACCTTCACAACTGTCATCAGCGGCTGGTGCAGTGTTGCCAACATGGAAAATGCCATGAAAGTCTATGGGAAAATGCGCAAATCAGGCGTCAATCCCAACATCAGGACATTCGAGACGCTGATCTGGGGCTACAGTGAACTGAAGCAGCCATGGAAAGCTGAGGAAATCCTACACATAATGCAGGAGACTGGTGTCAAGCCAAAGCAAAGCACCTACTCTCTCATTGCTGATGCATGGAAAGCTGTTCGTATGATTGAAAACTCCAACCGTGCAAATGGTTCTTCCGATGGTCCTTATGCTATCAACAAGTCAGATCCTTCAGTAGATTATAGCAACCTGCAAACGTCTGAAGACGATAACAAGCTGCAACGTTTCGAAAAAAGTAATGGACGGTCAATGGACAGTCAGTCACGTTCTAGTTTTCTTCAGGTGACAAATGCTTTAGGCAGCAGTGATATAGTTTTTGGCAGGATTCTGAGGGTTGGAAAATTTCCATCCAAAAGACTTCAGTCTGTTAAGTACACATCATTGTCACAGCAATTATTTCAGTTTCAACTGCGGCAGAAGCATGGTGGATTGTATGGTAAAAGCGTCAATTCATTCCAGACAGCGTTTCAGTACTAGTGGCTGCATTGCTCAATCGATATACACATTGACAGAAACCTGTAAATTAAAAACTTGGTATGATCCAAGTCTCCTGCCTAAGGTGCAGTCCGTTTTGTATAATTCTGGAGACACACCGATTCTTGCACTGCCGTTCGCTTCTGTTGCTGCGGTAATTTGGAGAGCAGTAGTCTCCAATCTTTGATCAGTGGTATCAAATTATTCTGTAGACTGTATAGCATAACTTGTCCCTAGCAAATTATCCTAGCAAACAATGTATGGTACCAACGGCTTATAGAAGTAGAATGTCACATATTATAGAAGTATCAAGCACCAGCCGCGAGATGACATGCCCATGATTCAGGGGTTACAGTCTTACGTATTATATGATACCAACGGCGACAGTAAGCAATGACAGTCCGTGCGAAGTCTCAACTGGTTGAAGAAAAACACAAGATCTTCAAAAAGAGCAAGAGAAAGAACACATGCAACAAGAGATAGAGTTAATAAACTATCGCTTATATAATAGTAGTATGTGATGTTTAAGATCGGTACATAACGCAAGTACATCAAGCCGTACAATGCAGCAGTCACTGAAGCAACACACCAGAAGAAAAAGGGAAAATAACACACGGTAATAATTTGGAAGCTTAGCTTGGGTACTTCTCCACCCTCGCAGCCACGGAGCAGTACAACGCTTAGCAATCGCAGTATACTAGTAGCACGTAAACTCAACCTTCATGGATGCTTGACAGACTGTGAGTTGAGTGACAATAGTTGGTTCCGTCAGTAGCCACCTCGTCACATCTCACGGTCACAGTCTTGGTCGGTCCGTTCTCACTTCCCGGGGCCTACTGCACAGAAGAACATTTTCTTTTTTGTTTTAGGACACGGAATCAGCATTCAGCAGAACAGACACAAGTTTTTTTTTTTTTTTGAATCACAGACAAAAGGAATTGAAAAGATGTATCCGAAGAAAACCGCTGCATCAGGATTGATTGATCAGGAAGCTAGTGTATAGTAGAGTAGTAATAAGGTTCAGGGCACTTTCAGATGATCATTGCAGCTGGGACTTAACTGAATATGCATCAGGTATATGTCCGATCAAAGGGGCGTTGAGATCCGAAGAAAACAACTGCATCAGGATTGATTGATCAGAAAGCTAGTGTATAGTAGAGTTGTAATAAGATTCAGGGTATATGTGTTATAAGATTCTGGGCACTTTCAGATGATCATTGCAGCTGGACTAAACTGAATATGCATCAGGTATATGTCCAATCAAAGGGGCGTTGAAAAAACACAGTTGTAAATGACATATTTACCTGCGTCCCTTGGTGCGTTGCACCTATAGCACTCAATCCTACTAGCAAAATTGTGCACGTTGCAACCGGGCCTGGCAGAAGTAGACAAGCAGTCAAACACAATGAACTAATGCATGCCACTGTTTCTTGCCATGCATACAAAGGAATTCATCTGTAATTGAAGTGAACAGAACAGTTAGATCACCTTGTGCATATCCAGTCCCCAGCTTTCCACCCTGCACGAACTGCAGCGCTGTCACGGCCACCCTCCGCACCTGTTGCACCCTGTCCTGCGGGGACGTCCCTGACGATGTTGCCGCAGTTGAAGCAGCTGCTGCGGCTAGCAAAGTTGTGGTAGCCGCAGGTGCGGATGTCAAGGGAGGTCAGCACACCACCCGTGCCGTGGCCGTCACCGAACTGCAGGTCCGAGCGTGGATTACGGCACTTTTGGCAGAAGTCGCGGCGGCTGAAGTTAAGGTGCTGGCAATACTTGCAATTCCAGTCTCCAGGCTTCCTCTGGATGTTCATTCGCAGTAAACAGCTAGCGATACCTGCATGTCATGCATGTGTCAGAAGTAGTGCCATGTAAGGAGGATTTTTTAAGAATATGACGAGCTATTAAGACTCCACTCACTCATCCATTCATATAGATTTGCTAAGTTACTGTATTATTTCGTTTCAAGAAAAAAGTTGCAGTATTATTATTGTTATACATAGGCACTGATGTGATTATGGTGTAGCTAGCTAGGAACTAGACGACGGAGATATGACATATTCAAAGTGCTTTGATCCTTTCAAACTTTGTTAGATGCTTGTACTACATGCAATCACGAACCATAAAGAATGAATATTGTAAGGCAAGAAAAGATACACATGGAAAAAGTGATTGAGCAAAGGGTGGATTAAATAAATATAAGACAACACTCATTCATTTTGACATAAATGAATAAGATATATACTTTCAAGTAAGAGTGTCCAAATTGAAAAGGCAGCAAAAGAACAGCAACAGGCAAAGTCTCGTCTGTGAGAGAATTAAACAGAAATTCGCTCATAATATCAATTAATGGCATTGCTCTTCCGGTCAAAAAATTAAAAGCCTAGCACATACCATGCATCGCAGATGGCAAACTCCCCTTTGCAAATAAATTTTTATTAAATTAAAAGCCTTCTATTTTAACAAGAATGCCTAGTCTAATAGAGTCCGCGAGAACAAATAGGAACAAGAAGGGATGCATACCCTGTGAACTTCTAAAGCCTCTTGTGTTCTTTGTTCTTGATACTAGGGTTTTTTAGTTGATGTGTTGTCCTTGTGTGCTTTTCTATTTTAACAAGAATGCCTAGTCTAATAGAGTCCGCGAGAACAAATAGGAACAAGAAGGGATGCATACCCTGTGAACTTCTAAAGCCTCTTGTGTTCTTTGTTCTTGATACTAGGGTTTTTTAGTTGATGTGTTGTCCTTGTTGTGTGCTTGCTTGCTGTCCTCTTACTCCTTGTGGATGGTTGCCCTTTTATAGTGGAGGCACCTCAATAATTGCGAATCCAGGGATTGCTGTGGAGGCATGGAGATGCTCTGATCTTAGCCTTTCTAACTGAGCTATCCAAACTGAATAAGATTATGAATTGAAAGCTTACAAAACAAAGGGAAAAATGCCCAAATAAAAAGATGTGAAAGAGTAAAGATAGGAGGATTTCAGTGTTACATTTTGGATCTACAATATGGAGTATAACTTCGTTCTGAATACACATTAAAAGCTACACAAAGTTAATCTCAGTTACACAAACTGGAGCATCATAGCTAGGGAACTATTTGTGTTAAGAAAATTCAATAAGTGGTCAGACGAAATTTTGTTGGCATGTATAACTCATTATCACATAATTTTGATTCAAATCTTGAAGTAGGGCTAAAATGTAGTCCAGAATGAATGTGCTGCCAGGACAACAACACATGAATAAATGCAGTTGAGACAACCTAGGTGCCTGCGTACAAGTGCAAAGGTGCCCAACATGCACATTGCCAGTACGGTGTCCAAGGCATGCAAATAATATGCCAAACTTGTTAAACTAAAACTTAGCATCAAAAATATCATCTTTTAACATGTAAATATGTAGAACAGTCCGAGATAGAATTTGACTTCTTGGGTATTCCTAGACAAGAGGAACAAATTTCCTTGATGAAACTACCTGATTGAGAACACAAGTGTCTTTATTTTGATATATATCTTGCCCTCCTTCTCCATTTTGGAGAAAATATCGCTTAAGCTACCCATGGGAAATAACTTTAATAATTTCTAGGCAACATAGGTGCGGGATCGAGGAACATATTTCTTTATACTTGATTCTTCCTCCAAATATATACTGGTGGAGGTGCATATCTAGCAATGATGCACACTTCGTGTGGCTAATAGAAATCCTGATGTTCCCAGTTCTGACCAAGGTAACACATCCCCAAGGAATGTAAAGAACAGAAAAGGAAAAGAAAACAAGACAACTATCACTCCAGTACAATTAAAGAGGAGAAAAGAAGCCCATGATGAATCTTTATGCGCTCACTTAGCAAGAATGTGGTTGAAGGTCTAACCAATAACATGGTAAGAGAACTTCTCGAGATGATTGAGAGTTTAAATTAGCCTTTCCTTTCAGTTTTTCTCCTATTATGAAGATGGTCCCTATATACACAACAGGCTCAGAGCATGAATATCAAATATGTGTTCATTTCCTATATGTCAGTTCTTTCTAATAAAAAAGCTTGAAAATATGTAGATTAACTCCTACTAAAACTTTCATCATCTCATAGGTCTTTTGTAACATATTGGATTTTTTCCCCCATCCTTTTGTTCTGTGGCATGCACAAGTGGAGCAAAGAAATCATTCACCAAAGGAGCCAGAGTAGCTAATATAAGTATTAACTTACAGAAAAAAAATGTCAAAAGATTTATGGCAAATTGAGGATCAAAACAACAGTTCAGATAGACGACACAGGTGAAGCTTCTTTGTTTAGTAAATATTTTTCTCTTTTACTAATTTAATTGATAATTTGTGTTGCAAGTCTGTTCTAGATGCCGAGCTGCCCCCCAAAAGATAGAACTAAAGTTGGCTAAATGCACAATTATGTGCTAGGGGTGGATGGACATAACTACAGATTGATTGTATTATTGGGGTTAAATATATTTAGCTTTTGGAGAATCGATTCTGCACATACGTGCATGATCTTTAGTCATTCACAAAACCTATTCTGATATACATATATTCTCCAAAATCACACTTTACACAATAATTCATTAGGTTCCATGTTGAATTCTAGTCAGCCATCCGTACTGTTTCATTTGCTACAAAAGCATCTATTTTAGTTGTCCCTATTAGATTAGTACTTATGCTCGTCTTCTGTTGTTGCTAGTCAGAACCAAGACCAAAGTAGGCATATAGCATCAACAACCCAGTGTCCCAGTTGCTCGGCAACAAAACAGAGAAGTAAGGGAATATACGGTAGAAGCTGCATTACAGGATTAAACATCGTGTTTATAAAGGATGGAATAAGTATGACAGCTATCAAATGATATGGTTCCCACCAAAGCACAAAGTTTCTATGGATTTCCTAAAAATTGCTAGGCCTAGTTCTCAAAATTACAACTTCGTATGGATTGTGTAACATATTTTACTGGCCTCTGGTACATAATTCTTTCCGCCGCAATCATTCCTATGTGTCACAGCATATGCACTTCTATTGACTGTCCGAGTAGAGTATTGAATCACACATGAAGATATTGAGTAATCAGGAAATTTAGCCCTCGTGTCTCAGTTTCCACATCCCCCACCCACTAACCAGAAAAAGACACATCAGCAGGGTGTTCCCTTGGTAACAGAAAGGAACATCACATAGCATTTTAATCACGACTTCTTTCTCTGGAACTTAGATACTTTCAGCCGATAGGGCAACATGTCGACCCTTCTCGTGCTGCTGACTTGAGGAGGAATAAATTCCACGCGGAAGTGCAAAGAGCGAGATTGTATAGCCGTTATCACTTGCAAAAACTGTTTCTTTCCACTAACCCATGTTGGCTCACGATTCAGAGAACGTTGATCGGCAGAGCGATTTAAAAGCCTGCTTGATCTGGTGGAGGTGAAGTTCAGCCCGCAATGCAGCTAAATGCAATCAGCTTTCTGAAAAAGGCAAATGATTCCAATGTTCTAATTCCAGATTAGTTTTGATTTGCAAGGATAGTCCCTCGTGTCCCCAGGAATAATGTTCCCTGCTCCCTCAGAGGGAGCTCACAGTATGCAACACGAAGTTCAGATTTTTCATTACATGGAACCAAAAAGCTGCATGTCAGTGGTCTTTTGTCATAGCTGATTTGAAATTTGGGAACACGAAATGCATTGGACGAATGTAACTGATCTTGACTCCGGCAAATTCACAACCAACATGTCAGTTGTCCTGTCTGGCTTGAAATCCCTCACGACGGTAAAAGGCTACTCAGACCTTTATTCCCCTACCACACTTGGACGAATCTAGCTGATCTTACACTTTTCTAGTCCCCCTTAACTCCACTCTAATCACACGGAAAGTTGCAAGAGGGAAAGAAAAGCATCAAAAGAGCAAAGAGCAGTGTCAGTTCCATCTTTTTATCTCTCTTATCCAGCCAGCAAGTGAAGTACCAAATGGCAGCAAAACTTTTTGATGGTGAGGCTAGGGCAGCTTGGTTGTTACCTGAAGCTTGTTTCGTTGGCAACGTGGTGGCTCAAAATGGAGGCCTGGGCTCAGCCGCTTCAGCGAACACGACTCCTCCCTTTGCCTTCTTCGCTCCCCGCAGCCGAGCTTGACATACAGGCGTCGCGCACCCATCGGGATCTTGTCCTTGTGTACGCTAGACGGCTGGAACCTCCACTCATTACGTGCTACGACGGGGTAATCGCCGCCGTTCTTCGCGGCGTTAGGAGTCCGGCGATGGGGAAAGACACAAAGGGAAGCGCCGGAACGCCGCGGCGCACCATCGCCGCCATGCATCCCGGCTTTGTTAGAGGTTAGAGGCCAGAATTACTACGCAACAGCAGTGCCCCACAGCCGGCGGCGGCGCTCGCCCGCCGCATCAACAACCCAGTGTCCCAGTTGCTCGGCAACAAAACAGAGAAGTAAGGGAATATACGGTAGAAGCTGCATTACAGGATTAAACATCGTGTTTATAAAGGATGGAATAAGTATGACAGCTATCAAATGATATGGTTCCCACCAAAGCACAAAGTTTCTATGGATTTCCTAAAAATTGCTAGGCCTAGTTCTCAAAATTACAACTTCGTATGGATTGTGTAACATATTTTACTGGCCTCTGGTACATAATTCTTTCCGCCGCAATCATTCCTATGTGTCACAGCATATGCACTTCTATTGACTGTCCGAGTAGAGTATTGAATCACACATGAAGATATTGAGTAATCAGGAAATTTAGCCCTCGTGTCTCAGTTTCCACATCCCCCACCCACTAACCAGAAAAAGACACATCAGCAGGGTGTTCCCTTGGTAACAGAAAGGAACATCACATAGCATTTTAATCACGACTTCTTTCTCTGGAACTTAGATACTTTCAGCCGATAGGGCAACATGTCGACCCTTCTCGTGCTGCTGACTTGAGGAGGAATAAATTCCACGCGGAAGTGCAAAGAGCGAGATTGTATAGCCGTTATCACTTGCAAAAACTGTTTCTTTCCACTAACCCATGTTGGCTCACGATTCAGAGAACGTTGATCGGCAGAGCGATTTAAAAGCCTGCTTGATCTGGTGGAGGTGAAGTTCAGCCCGCAATGCAGCTAAATGCAATCAGCTTTCTGAAAAAGGCAAATGATTCCAATGTTCTAATTCCAGATTAGTTTTGATTTGCAAGGATAGTCCCTCGTGTCCCCAGGAATAATGTTCCCTGCTCCCTCAGAGGGAGCTCACAGTATGCAACACGAAGTTCAGATTTTTCATTACATGGAACCAAAAAGCTGCATGTCAGTGGTCTTTTGTCATAGCTGATTTGAAATTTGGGAACACGAAATGCATTGGACGAATGTAACTGATCTTGACTCCGGCAAATTCACAACCAACATGTCAGTTGTCCTGTCTGGCTTGAAATCCCTCACGACGGTAAAAGGCTACTCAGACCTTTATTCCCCTACCACACTTGGACGAATCTAGCTGATCTTACACTTTTCTAGTCCCCCTTAACTCCACTCTAATCACACGGAAAGTTGCAAGAGGGAAAGAAAAGCATCAAAAGAGCAAAGAGCAGTGTCAGTTCCATCTTTTTATCTCTCTTATCCAGCCAGCAAGTGAAGTACCAAATGGCAGCAAAACTTTTTGATGGTGAGGCTAGGGCAGCTTGGTTGTTACCTGAAGCTTGTTTCGTTGGCAACGTGGTGGCTCAAAATGGAGGCCTGGGCTCAGCCGCTTCAGCGAACACGACTCCTCCCTTTGCCTTCTTCGCTCCCCGCAGCCGAGCTTGACATACAGGCGTCGCGCACCCATCGGGATCTTGTCCTTGTGTACGCTAGACGGCTGGAACCTCCACTCATTACGTGCTACGACGGGGTAATCGCCGCCGTTCTTCGCGGCGTTAGGAGTCCGGCGATGGGGAAAGACACAAAGGGAAGCGCCGGAACGCCGCGGCGCACCATCGCCGCCATGCATCCCGGCTTTGTTAGAGGTTAGAGGCCAGAATTACTACGCAACAGCAGTGCCCCACAGCCGGCGGCGGCGCTCGCCCGCC
>LAPY01000233.1:241405-260527 GCA_000970635.1 Eragrostis tef
CCAGTAGCCACTTCGGCCATTACGCGGGTCAAGTCTGACGCTGGTGGGCTAGATTCAGTACCGTTTAGACCGGAGCAATCAACAGATGGGCTTTATCCCCAGATTTCTTACAAGAGATAGTAACGCACTCGGGCCGAGCTGGGTGTTTAGGCTGGGCCAGATTCGCTCAATGCCTCCGTTTTTCGTTCCTGCCTACGGCCGGGAGTTCATTCTAAAAAAAAAAAGAGAGAGAGAAAGGACCGCTGTTGGTTTTCGTGGTCTCTGACTCTCTGCTCCGCCGCTCGGAAAACCACCGGCGGCCTCTCCCCGCAAAAAAACAGCTTTGCAGTTTGCACGATGACGTCTGATTAAAGCATAGGCACTGAAACGCATGTGTCTGAATGAGTGACGTGCAGTGCAGTTATCTCCTTCCGTTTATCTGTTTCCAGCCGAGCCAAAGAGCCAAATGCGACGGGAAAGGGAGCTTTAAGCTCAGCGACGTGATGATGATTAGAATAAAGCAGGGTTATTTCCTAAAAAAAGAATTAGAATAAGGCAGGGTTAAGCGCCGGCCAGTGTGATCCACATGCGCGCGCTTGGTTTACATGACACTTGGAGTAACAGAAGCGTCAGAGTAACGTCAACCCGTCTGCACCAGCGCGTCGTTCACGCAGGGTTTGTCTCGCAAACAGCAGGTACTTAAAGCCTTTTCTATTCTTATAATATAATTTTTTAAAACAAAATTAGGTTCATTGTCCAGTGCTGGATCCATTCACCGACCACCGGATCAGATCGACTTGCTCGACTAGTCATCGTCCACTCACAAGTCACAAGCAACGGCCAAACTTTGCCCATCGCCAGATAAAACTAAGAAAGTTAGTACGGACAAAGCAATCAGAAGAACGAAAGTGAAATGAAAATTTTTACTAAAATAATCAGCCCTGCCACTCCCGGCTCAAGGTGTGACTATATCTTCGTGTTTTTCTTACTGTTTCTGTGTTCGGTGAAATCAGTTTCTCCGCCGTTAGGTCCCAACTGATGACGTATGATAACGTTATATCTAGGGGCGGATACGCGCGCATACGGCTACTGTTTGCCGCGCGGTTCGAGTGCTCGTGTGTCGACGGAGTGAATGATGGAATAAAATCATGAACCTAAATATACAACCGTTGGATTGTTCAAAACCGTCTGCGGTGCAGACTAAATCGCCACCTTTTTGCTTCTTGCTTTGGGACTCTATTGCTTTTTTCTAGGAGGAAAAAAAAGACCGGTAAAGTACATCATGGATAACGATGCTCCCTCTCATGAAGCCAATACTTTTGATAAAATACTAGTCTTCTCCCTTAGTCTCTGAATATATTTTACATTTATCTCTTCTGTCTAGCTTCATCCATTTCTTAGATGTCGTGAACTGAACCAGATATTTTACTCTTTTGGATCAAGCTCAGCCTTTCATCCAGCTATTTGTTCCGTTCCATAAAAACTAGGTCGGTTCAAACGTGTCATGCTAAACAAGTAACATAGTAGTAGTAGAAAGAATGGATCATGTTGTGGCATGCTAGCTAGACATATGGCGCTGTATTTAGAAAATCAAATTAAACGTAGTTTGGGTATTTTCATTATTCTAAAATTTAGCTATTTTGGACTCAGGGTATAGTGGGTAAACTAGATAAGAATTAGGATATTTATAGATCATTTTATAATCCGAATTAAGTTATATTTTGGAGTTATAATGGCATGATGGGTAATTTAAAAATGGGAGAAGGGTATTTTTTTGTTATTTTTATTATTCTGAATTTAGCAATTTTTTACTCATAATAGCATGGTGGGTAATTTAAAAACATGTGTGGGGGTATTTTTGACTATTTTTTATTATTTCAAATTTAGCTATTTTTTTACTCATAATGGCATGGTGAGTAAAGGTTTGAGGGGTATGTTGGCTATTTTTTATTATTCAGAATTTTCCTATTTTATAAATATCTATAGGGGTTTTTGTGACTAATTTTATCATAATGACAGTGGCGGGTAATTTTCTCTTTTTATTTTTCTTAAATTAAGCCTTGAGAGCGATTATATATATAACTAGTAAAGTTGCCCGCACATTTGCACGGCTAGTGAATGAATCTTAGTATTAGTCATTAGTTAAAAAAATATTGTATTATTTATATTGCATGCCTCATTTAATTTTTTTGTTGTCTTATTATTGATGTCATCTTTAACTTTTATTTCCAGATAACCATTTTTAATGGCAATAGCTATGATTTACGAACTTATATATAGTTATTTTGGGCTACTTTTCGTAATTATCATGCTGTTTAATTTTGAAACTCACTGAGGATATTTTGAATTATTTATTCCTACTGGAAGTGGTGGTAAGCCCTTGAGAGGAACATGGCGTGATTCTTTTTTAATTTCTTCACCAGATGTGATAAATAAATCACACGTTGGTTGTTTGGGCTATTTTTAATACAGTGGTGGATATTTTATAAAAACCTTAAAAGATGATATATTTTTCTATAATTTTAAACATATAAAGGTATCAATACGGAGTAACATACGAGAATATAAAGAGAACAAAAAAAATAACCATTGAATGAGTTGAATTTATGGATCTTCTCGATGAATTCGTCTATTACTAGACTTGGTTCTCCCACAACCCATGCCTTTTTCTCGCTCTGTCATCAGTGAGATTTGTACCAAGAATCCATTATTTTCAGAACAAAATGAATTCAATGTTGCATAAAAATTTATTACAATATTATTTGTCATCGGGAACTCAAGACGATTTTCGCCATCATCTTTTGGAGCAGCAGCAAGTATCCCACGGCGAGGGTATTCCTGACCGGCAGACAATGCGGGGATTAGCGCCGTATCCATGGTACCAACACAGATTGCTGCACGTGTCGTCTGTGCATGGTATCATCTTGAAACATTCTATGAGATGAAACATCATGGTTATTGGCAATTGTTACCGATACCACATTGTAAAACAAAACAAATAAATGAATTGCACGCACAACGTACGTACCCTCTGCAAGACAGGGAGACAAGACCATTGCCACGAGCATGACAGACACCAAGAACAGGGTCATTGTGTCCTTGCGTACTTGAAGCGCCATGAGATGAGAGATGGTGTTTCAAGCTGTTAACGCTTAGGTTTGGGGTTGACATGCAAAACTCTGCGGTCATGCTTATATAGGGGACGGAGGCCAAAGCAAATATGACAGAGAATTATTTCTTGCCATTTTGTTTTTTCTCTGCAGATAAACTTTGGCAGTCTTTATGAGACTTATTGCTAAAATGCAAACCTCACCTTTGGCAGTCATTTATGAGAGTTATTGAAACCATCTTTATCTATTTGTTGCTTTGTTCTTTTCTTC
Organism: Eragrostis tef; assembly: GCA_000970635.1. Lineage (NCBI taxonomy): Eukaryota > Viridiplantae > Streptophyta > Magnoliopsida > Poales > Poaceae > Eragrostis > Eragrostis tef. The sequence goes on from LAPY01000233.1 coordinate 244,765, forward strand.
TTCGGAAGCACGATATAGAAGCAGGAGTAAATACATCACAATCGATTCTCACAAATAAACAGAAACATCACAAACGAGCTATCTCAATGGAGTGACTATCCCACGAAATAAACTGAATGGAAAATTTGAAATTTCAACATATCCTTTTCGCATCTTCCTTCTTCGACTCCAATCTGATGTCGTTTTTTCTAATTGCCTCACAGCATGTCCACCAAGAACACTACAGATATAGCCAGGAACATGCCCATCAATCAGGGTGGGGCAACTGCCCGAGCTACCTGGAGTTGGGTCCAGTGGACAACCAACAAACGTTACACTTTTGTTTTACGAGTGCCAACAAACGTTACACATTTCAACTGTGGACGTTCACTGTGGATACGACTGAGGCACAATTTGCCCCACAAATTTTGAAGACAGTTTTTTGCCAACATCAGAATAGATGCCACTCCACCATCAGAGCCCGTAGGATATTGATAAACGACCGTCAGCTGACATGCTTTGTCAGAATGGAAGAGAAACTCTTCACATCAATAGATTCTTTAGATATGGTATTTACCGAATTTCATCTAGTTCTGAGTTAATTTAACCCTTACAATTAGATATAGTTTTTTTTTAATTTCTCATTCTCATTTGACGGAATTTTATTTATTGAATGCTAAACTAGTTATGGAACGCTATCACAACATCATTTCTAATTGTGATGTCGCTTCATATTAATGAAATGGCAATGGGATGTCGCTACATATCAATGAAAAAAATGAAGAAATTAATCACAAGTAATGATGACATTATTTAATTCTTTACATACTGTACAATTTGATGACTCAAAAGTCAGAAAAAACATTTATCTAAAATAATTTGCCGACATCATAAAGCCGAGGGACTGTACTGTAACCATACAATAGTGTCTTATTTGTAAAATTATTTTTATCCTTCTTCTGTAATCATACTGATGACGTTGGTAACGTTATCTAGGAGCGGATACGCGCGCATACGGCTACTGTTTTGCTGCGCGGTTCGAGTGCTCGTAAGTCGACGGGGTAGTCGCTTTTAATCTGCCATGCACGAATGATTCATAGAATAATATCTTGAACATAAATATACAACCGTTGGATTGCTCAAAACCTTCAGCGGTGCAAACAAAACCGCCACCTTTTTGCTTCTTGCTTAGACTTTGAAAGCAGCCCGGCCTCTGTTGCTTTTCTTTTTTGGAGAAAAAAAAGACCGGTGAAGTACACCAGCTATGAAGATGACGATGCTCACTCTCATGTAGCCAAAAGTTTTGAGAAAATATTAGTCCTCTCCATTAGTCTCTCTGAATATATTTATCATCTATCTCTTCTTTCTAGCTTCATCAATTAATTTCTTAGATGTCCTGGACTGAAGCAGATTTTTACTCTTTTGGATCACGCTCAGCCTTATAATTCATTTATTTGTTCTGTTCTGCTAAATAGGCCCCCTTCTTAAATTTGCAGGTAACCAAAACAAAAATCCTCACTTCAATTTTTTGCAAGTTAATAATATGAAGCTCGAACACATTAATTTCTGTGCAAAGTAATTCATTACTTCATGCTTCTGATAATAGTACTAGTACACACGGGGAGTACATATTCAGGGTGGCCAGCAGGTTTACTACGCCACTCTGCAGAAGTTGAGCTAGCTACACTAGCAGCTCTATCTGATCTGCAGGGGCAACACTTATTGCACGATACATACGCGATATACGAAGAAGAACGAAGTAAATTACACGGCAGTGCTAGTGTATTCATGACTTGCTTGCTTAAGGCCTGAAGAAAGCCGGGTGGGGACGGCCGGCGCCCTGGAATGAGGTGTTCTTGAGGTGCTCCGGGGCGCCCTCGAAGGAGTGCTTTCTCGCCAGCGACAGGATCTTCTTGTCGGCAGCGATGAAGTAGGCCATCCCAGCAACTGCAAGCAGGGGAAACATATTAGCATGCATTTTTGTTTCTACATACTATTTATCTATGACTAATTAACGGGTGTGTTTCTAGAGATTAGTCTGAGAGTGGTTGAGACAGAATGCAGGTGCGTACCTGTGGAGATGATGAGGGCTTGGCCTGTGGGGTTGATGTTCGCCTTCGCCCATGGCAGCATCCGCACGCTCGCCAACTGATGAACCACCACATAAGCCAGAGTTAGCGTATGGAGTCTGGCCTCTGCTATTCTAACAGACTATTGCAAATTTGCAACGAAGATGAAAGAGATGGTGAACTCACGGTGGGGACGGCGGAGGCGATGGTCGCTACAGCTGCTGCCTTTGCTCCTGCAAGGGTCGCCTCTGCATATGAAGGCACGAATGCAAGCGTCAGTGCTGAAAACCAGTTGAGGAAAAACATGCAGATAAGAATGCAATAAGCTTCAGTACCTTGCGAGCATCGCTTGGCGAGGGCGAGCTTCTGCTCAAGGGACGCGCAGCTCACGTTGGCCATCTTGATGATTTCGGTACGTGAATCTCTGGGAAACAGGAACGGGAGTTCGAAGAGTGGCTCGTGACACTACTGGTGAGTGAGAGTGAGAGATGCGATGCCAAGATACAGGACAGCTCGTGAACTTATAGGCAGCGCCTGGGACGCGAAACGATCGGCGGACGAGGCGAACCGGCGGGCGCGGCGAGAGGCGGACGTGGTTTTGGACGAAACCCATGTGTGCCGCCCCGACTGGCCGGCGCGCAGGTGATACTCGCAACCGCGGGTAGGTGCGGTTCACCTCTCGTCCCCTCCTCGATGTGATCCGCTTCCTCGATTCAAGGTTCTTCCCACACTCTTTCCTATCCACTCCGTGCATGCATGCATGCATATGGCTTGCAGACAAACGGGGGCCTGGGGCTCTGCCTACGAGATCCACCTTTTCTTTTGCTACTCTACTACAGTCTCCAAGCAGTAGTTTTATTTGGGCATTGGCGTACTTCCACATGTCACATGTGCATATACAATGGAGATTCAACGAAATTACGACCGACTTTGTCAGTTGCACGAACCTAATCATCTACTGGCTCAGGCTGGTACTCTGTTACAGTTTCTCGGAGTACTAGTTTAGTTTTGAAATGGAAAATCAGGTACGAGTATGGTTTATTGGTCCCGCATCTGTACTGCGCTACCGAAACGTCAAAACGTAATAATCGACCGACACTGCAAGTTTTGACACGGTGCGTGAGGTCCGGCCGGACTCACTTCAGCACAGCTAACGAGCCAGATTCACTGCCACTGCACTTGGGTTAAGCATAAGTGCCTCGCTTTCAGGGTTAAACACTTGGTAAATGCCTGCGCTTTCAAAGCAATATCTACTACTCGGAGCATGCTCTGGTAGGCATGGAAAGGTAATCAGTGTAGTAGGAGAACTGTCCAAGAGAGGCAAGGTTGGCTTTTCTGGAGGTGACGATCGGTGCCCTTGGTTTTTGCCCTTTTTTGAGGCGGATTCATTTATCAAAAGTTTGGTCACTTTTGGTGCGGCTGCGCTCCCAGTTTTTAGCTCCTCAGCAGCAGAGACCGGGCGGCCCCAGGGACGTCATGGGAGTCTCTGCCTGTGGGCTGCTGCGTGCGTGCACCCCACTCAAGCTAGAACGGATACGGACAGCTTACACGCCATGGGGCCGGAGCTCGCCTTTTTCTATACCATGATTGTTTCAGATCTGATCTTAAGATATGCAAGGCCTTCCCCTTATCCATTGCGCATATCTCGCCAAAATAACTTACTAAGAAAAATAAGACAGTTAGCATCAACATTGAAGTTTATCTTTTAGAATTAAACAGATTATTTGTTTAATGATGCCTAGTTTCCTTCACTCCTTTTTTCTTGATTGATGCATTATGCAATGATCAAGGGTTTGGCACTCAGTCCTCCCGTTGAAATCTGGTTGCGACAATATGTCCAACTAATATCAAGCGACAAATCATCAAATGCCACTAATAATGAAATGGCAAGCGCCCTAAAAGGATTCATGTTTTCGTTTAGTTTAGCTCGAGTTCAATCCTAACGCGGTACTAGTAGTTCGGTGCCGTTGGCCCAGCTCTCTGAAGTTGACTGAGCTTCTTTGTTAGAGTCAGATGGTAAGAAGCGTGGCAGGTGCTTGTAACATTTTCTGTACGAATATGTGACGACTTAGCACTTTCAAACACATGATGGCCGCACTTTGATCTGAAGATAAATTGAGAAAAGCCATAGGACATTGATGGTCCATAACGCGAAGTTGTACAGTACAATACAGTACTTTGAGTTGAAGCATGATTGATTGAAAATAATTTACATTATTTTGGCCCATAATTCTGGAGAACTACACTGTTGCAGTTCCTCGGAGCACATCGATGTGTGTGTGTATAGTAGGCCGGCTAACAGCTGAGAATGGTACTAGCAGTTTATATTTGGACATCGAAGTCATGCCGACGGACGGAAGTAGCGTTTGATCAACATTCAACAGGTCAGCAAATATTTCATGGCCTGAAGAAAGCTGGGTGAGGACGTCCGGCGCCCTGGAAGGACGTGTTCTTGAGGTGCTCGGGCGCTTCCTCGAACGAGTGCCTCCTTGCCAATGACAGGATCTTCTTGTCGGCGGCGATGAAGTAGGCCATCCCGGCAACTGCAGGTATTCAGACAAACGAATGAGTTTGCTATATATGTCCTGCACTCTGGTAGTGGAGCAGCCAACGCTAGCTGACGGCCCATGTCGAAGCTTTTGTTGAAAGAGAGGAAGAAACAGAGCATACCTGTGGAAATGATGAGCGCTTGGCCGGTCGGGTTGATGTTGGCCCTCGCCCATGGCAGCATCCTCACGCTCGCCAGCTGAACAAGACGAGCAGAAAAGGTGAGATGTTGCACGATTATGCATCCAGCCGAGCGTCACAGGAAATGGCTAACGGGAAGTGATCGATGAACTTACTGTGGGAATCGCGGAAGCTACTGTTGCGACGGCGGCCGCTTTAGCCCCCGCAAGGGTCGCCTCTGCAGCCATATGCCCAAGCAAGCGTCAGAGAAATGTAAAGCATGAAGACATGCATCAGAAATGTAATCAAGAGATTCATCGGTGACTCTTTATGTCACCATTTTCGTGTGTGATGAAGTACCTTGCGAGCAGCGCTTGGCGAGGGCAAGCTTCTGGTCCAGGGACGCACGGCTCACATTGGCCATCTTGATCTTAATTTGCTGTACGAGAAGAGCTAGATTTATGAAGTGGGTGGAGGAGTTGCGAAGCGGTGAGGGCGGCAGTAGTGAGAGTGAGATGGAGGATGATGCAGGGGAGGCCGTGGATTTATAGGCAGCGGCAGGGACGCCAAACAATCGGCGGACGAGGAGAAGCGGACGTGGTTTTGGGGGCGAAACCCGGGTGTGCCCAACGGTCCGGCGGACGGGGCTCCCTGCCTACCGGATTGGCTAATGGCTAGTGCTGTTCACCAGGGCAAACAGGAGGAATCTACGCATGAAACGGAGATGGCCAGTAATCTTGGGCGTTGGTACGCGAACTCCACACCTCACGTGTCTGGAGAAGTTACTGACTAGCTTTGTCTATCAGTTTCCTAAGCAACGCATAGTAAAAAATCATGTGGACAGGTAGGTTAGCTTAGTTTGGAGAAAGAAAATATTGTAGGGTGGAGTACTTCTTTGCAGGTTCGTTCGCAAAAATTTAATCAACCACCACCGTGAATTTCGACACACGGCACATGAAGCTGACCCGGACACACGTCCACAGACACCAAGTCAAGCCACTGTTGTCAATACTCCATGCATGTGCAGGCAAATACGAACACAAGTCACTGGTTTCATGTTACGGCATCTGATTTGCTAGCAGATAAATATGCACTTTGACAGCACAGTAAATACACGTGGGAGTTGAATAAACGCGGGCAACAAGCATCACTTAACATGTTGCAAAAAACAGTAAAAGAAGATGCAAAATGTTACTGGTACTTGGTACTTTTTCTTTCTGACGGTGGCGATCCGTGTGCCCTCAGTTTTGGAACGGAATTAGTGGCGCTCCCAGTTTTCAGCGGCTCGGCGTCTCTGCCTGTGGGCTGCTGCATGCGTGCCGCGTGCGTGCTTCTCCACCAAACTAGTACTAGTACGGATTGCTTATACACCCAGCCCCGGGCAAAAAGATCAGGACCGAAAGCCCGAACCCGAAAAAACCAAGACCGACACCTAACAGACCGGAATTCCGGATTTTGGGTATTATATCGGGTGCAGGCGCCGGGTACCCGATATTTTTCTGTTATTTTCGGGTGTCAGTTGCGGTTACCCGATAATCCGAAGTAACCCGAAGTTGTCATGGACCATTGGCCCATCTAAAGCCCACAGACGCACCCCGCCACGCCTCCTGCGCCCGCCTGATCGTCTCTTTCCAGTTTACGAACGCCGTATCGCCTACTGCAATCGCCCTTTACAATTTATGAACGCCGCATCGCCTCCTGCGATCGCCTCTTTCCAATTTACACATGTCGCTGCCTCGTATACGACTCCACGCGAGATCATTCGTGCTTCACCTACGCATTACGAACGCAGACGCCGCATCGCCTCCTGGTCATCGCTGATTCGCGAATCAGAGCTCCAGTGGCACCGCGATCTGCCACCGTCGTCGTTGCAATGTAAGACTTCCCTCCCGTCAATCTTGTGTTTGTACACAAGATTGGCTGCAAAGGACCATTTCTGTTGATATTCAAGAGAACATGGAGCAATTGGCCGAAATAGAAAAAGGTAAACAATCACATATGCCTTTACTATATATATTTATTCCCGACATTTATATTTTTATGTGCTAATTTACTTATTGTATCTTTGTAGAATTGATTGAAGAATATAATAGCAGCATGAAAGGAAAACGCAAGAGTGACGAGCAGACGTCGGAACAGTCACAAGGAAGCATGGTCTTTGCAGAATTGATTGAAGAATATAATAGCAGCATGAAAGGAAAACGCAAGAGTGACGAGCAGACGTCGGAACAGTCACAAGGAAGCATGTCTAGTAAGAATTCATGTTAATACATGGTCTACGGAGTATGGAGAATTGGATATTGGAGACATCTTATTTCAGTTATGAGTTGCGATGATGAATTCCTAAGGCTTACAAAATCATATGCCATTTGATAGTTATTGTAAAGAAATTGTAAAGAACTTTAGTAATCCATTTTCATTTGGTTGTTTACTCTCAAGACATTAATCTTGCTTTATTCCGTGAGACTAAATTGATAAAATATATGATGTTGTACACATGTTCCTTGTTTTATTTTGAGCTGCTGTATATATTTGGGTAGTTTGGGTATGACCGAAGACCGAACCGAAATTTAGCTACCCGAAATTGTCAGGTACCCATTATTTATGCACTTGTTTGGGTAGTAATTCTGAAAAACCGAAATCTTGAAAACCCGAAAAGACCGAACCGAATTTCCGGTCATACCCGAACGCCCACCCCTAGCCAGAGGTCGGCATTTCTTGCCCTGATTTCAGATCTGCTGTTTATAGCCTTATCCACTGTATAGATCTTGCCAAAATAACTTGATGAATGATGAGTACCCATATTTTTTTTAATTCAAACCCAACATATATTTATGTTTTCTTTCGGGATCCTACGTCTTGATAGCAATAGAATTAGAGCAGTTTTAGTTTCCAAAATAATGACAATCAGTTTCTCCAAAATAGTGGCCATTAGTTTGAGGCAGATTTGTAATTATATTATTAATTAAACAATTTACAATATTAGTTCCTGAATGCTTGCCTCTGTGTGAAATGAAGATTTGCGGGGGCAGTGAAAAATTATTTACTAGATTAATAAATAACAGAAATTAATTAGTACTAATTTGATTTTATTTATATATAATAACAAAAAGTGAACTGCGCTGAATAGTTGTCAATGGATGCAAGGGGGTGGTGCACTTCTTGCCTACTACTGTACTATAGTTTGCCGTGCGTGTGGACGCTGATACGTGGTCCTTGCAAATCGGCTATGTGTGGTGTCGTTGTATGATTGAAGTAACTGAAACCTCAAACCTTTTCCTCTTTTTCTAGGGAACAGTGATGTGTCCATGCCCAATTCAATGATAGAAAATGCACAAGATATTCAGGGTTGCAGAAGATTCAATGCTTCTTTATTTGGAGTAGCAATAATACAAGGTAATTACAATAGCCCATGATATACTGGATAGTAATATACTAGCATTGGTAATTGAAGACTTGAAGTTTCTCCAAGCACATCGATCTAAAGCATTAGCTGAAACTGGCGGTTTATTCTTCTGACACGACAACACTGAAGTAGTGATCTCGAGGTTTCTTGACAGTAAAATCTCATGGCCTGAAGAAAGCCGGGTGTGGACGGCCGGCACCCTGGTAGGAGGTGTTCTTGAGGTGGTCAGGTGCTTCCTCGAACGAGTGCCTCCGCGCCAGCGATAGAATCTTCTTGTCGGCGGCGATGAAGTATGCCATCCCGGCAACTGCAAAGATTCAGACAAACGAATTGTTAAGTGGTCTGGTGGATCCAGTGCTGCTGGCCATGTCGAAGTTTTGAGAGGAAAAGGCAGAACACACACCTGTGGAGATGATGAGTGCCTGCCCAGTGGGGTTGATGTTGGCCTTCGCCCATGGCAGCATCCTCACGCTTGCCAGCTAAACAACAACCACGGAAATAATGGTTAGATGATGTTGGCAGGTGTAATCGTTAGATGATGTTGGGCATCAATCTGACGGACGAGAAACTCACAGTGGGAACCGCGGAGGCAACGGTCGCCACGGCTGCTGCTCCACTGTATAGATCTTGCCAAAATAACTTGATGAATGATGAGTACCCATATTTTTTTTAATTCAAACCCAACATATATTTATGTTTTCTTTCGGGATCCTACGTCTTGATAGCAATAGAATTAGAGCAGTTTTAGTTTCCAAAATAATGACAATCAGTTTCTCCAAAATAGTGGCCATTAGTTTGAGGCAGATTTGTAATTATATTATTAATTAAACAATTTACAATATTAGTTCCTGAATGCTTGCCTCTGTGTGAAATGAAGATTTGCGGGGGCAGTGAAAAATTATTTACTAGATTAATAAATAACAGAAATTAATTAGTACTAATTTGATTTTATTTATATATAATAACAAAAAGTGAACTGCGCTGAATAGTTGTCAATGGATGCAAGGGGGTGGTGCACTTCTTGCCTACTACTGTACTATAGTTTGCCGTGCGTGTGGACGCTGATACGTGGTCCTTGCAAATCGGCTATGTGTGGTGTCGTTGTATGATTGAAGTAACTGAAACCTCAAACCTTTTCCTCTTTTTCTAGGGAACAGTGATGTGTCCATGCCCAATTCAATGATAGAAAATGCACAAGATATTCAGGGTTGCAGAAGATTCAATGCTTCTTTATTTGGAGTAGCAATAATACAAGGTAATTACAATAGCCCATGATATACTGGATAGTAATATACTAGCATTGGTAATTGAAGACTTGAAGTTTCTCCAAGCACATCGATCTAAAGCATTAGCTGAAACTGGCGGTTTATTCTTCTGACACGACAACACTGAAGTAGTGATCTCGAGGTTTCTTGACAGTAAAATCTCATGGCCTGAAGAAAGCCGGGTGTGGACGGCCGGCACCCTGGTAGGAGGTGTTCTTGAGGTGGTCAGGTGCTTCCTCGAACGAGTGCCTCCGCGCCAGCGATAGAATCTTCTTGTCGGCGGCGATGAAGTATGCCATCCCGGCAACTGCAAAGATTCAGACAAACGAATTGTTAAGTGGTCTGGTGGATCCAGTGCTGCTGGCCATGTCGAAGTTTTGAGAGGAAAAGGCAGAACACACACCTGTGGAGATGATGAGTGCCTGCCCAGTGGGGTTGATGTTGGCCTTCGCCCATGGCAGCATCCTCACGCTTGCCAGCTAAACAACAACCACGGAAATAATGGTTAGATGATGTTGGCAGGTGTAATCGTTAGATGATGTTGGGCATCAATCTGACGGACGAGAAACTCACAGTGGGAACCGCGGAGGCAACGGTCGCCACGGCTGCTGCCTTGGCCCCTGCAAGGGTCGCCTCTGCATCGTACAAGCATGCAAGCAAACGTCAGTTGTTTGCAAAGCAACACGAGAACGGTTTGCTAAAGCTATACATGCAAGCAAAGTTATCTCCGGAAATTGGACAGGACAGTGTTACTGTGTGATGAGTGTTATTACCTCGCGAGCATCGCTTGGCGAGGGCAAGCTTCTTGTCAAGGGAGGCGCGGCTTACAGTCGACATCTTGTTCTTTGCTTGGAACGGGACGAGGAACTAACTGATTAAGCGCAATGAACTGAAGCAGATGTGAGATGTGCAAGCGGTTTGTTAGTCGAGTGGTGACTAGCAGGTGAGTGAACACTGAGAGCGGGAGATGGGATGCCGGGGTCGCAGGGAAGGCCGTGAATTTATAGGCTGCGGCAGGCGATCGTCGGAGGTGAAGCGGCGGGCGCCGGGACGTGGTTTTGGGAAAGACCCGTGTGTGGCAGGTCGACCGCCCGGGTGCGTTTCACCTCCTCGACCTCCGTCTCTGCTTCGTGATTCCACGCACGCTTCGCTTTTTCCTATCCAGTATCCAGCTATAGCTTGCAGACAGGCGGTGCATCTCAGCATGTGCATGGGACTCCGCCAACTTTTACTTGTGCCTGTTCTTAAAAAAAAAGAGGAAAAAACTAGATATTATTTTAGTACCGCAGGTTCTTCTCACCGACCGGGGTAAAACAGAGGATGGAGCATGAAACACAGCGCGAGATTCCGACGAAACTACCGACCTGGTAATTTTCTTAGATGTACTTACTGCCTGTTAATTGCCGAGCCTAATAATCACGCGGTCAGCTCGGTTTACTGAGCTCCGGAGGAAACTCATGTCGCTGGTCCGATCAACTTCTATGTGCTACCGACGAGTCAAAAGAGAATCAGCCACTGCTGATAGTTCAACACGGTGCACCAACCACTATAACTTTTAACCCTGCAACTGAAACAAACGTCAATAAGAGGCAAACTATCAGCACGAAGGCTTTTGTGACGACGGAGATCTGATGTGGTGGTGCGTAACGTAAGCATATGTGGCTGTGGCCTCGGTTTTCAGGGTGGGCGCTCCCAGTTTTCAGCAGAGACCGGCCGGGCCCATGGTCCGTGCACGGACGTCATGGCGTCTCAGCTCTGTGGGTCGGTAGGTGCGCCCCACTGAAAGTACGGCCGGGGAGGATAGCTTATCCCATTCCAATGACGAGCTGAGCCTTTCTCTGAATTTCTGCGGTGACAACTTCACATCTGAATTAGGATGACCCTATCCACACGGATTTTCACCCATACTAGTACTCCCTCCTCCTAAAAAATCAAGTTTTTATAGGTCAATTTTTTTACCCAAAATGTTAGCACTTTGGGGTGCAATTTTTGTTCCAAAACATAAAATATTCTAGAAATTAAATTGACAAGCTCCCAAACTTTATCTCACAATATAAGGATTACAGTGTACATTCACTTCTACGAATCAAGGGCATCTTCCACTGACATTTTCTCATCAGTATTTCAGAAATCCTTATATATTAGATGGGCAGGTAAACCAAGAAGTCAGGCAGAGTTCATATTTAAACTGCCTTTTCTAACCATTTTGTGTCTATTGATGTTGGTCGAGCTTTAAAATGTAACGGACCACATCGCGCGCTGGCCAGTGAATTAGTGAACGTCCCGTGGTTCATTCTCAGTTTGCCAAGCCGGCTGACGCAATTGTCCAAAGGATGTGGCCACTGGCCACCGTACCAAACCAACGCTTTAGCAGATATTCAGTTTTGCAAAAAGGTCTTTAGGTGCTTAGCTGCTTTTTTTAATGAACAGGTGTTTAGCTGCTTGATTTGGGCACTCCCAGTTCTTGACGAGTCAATAATTACTTAACTTTTTTTTACCTGGATTTGATCACGACTTTGGTAGTGGACCGTTGACACATGATACGCTATCAAAGGCTCACAAGATCAGAGTTCAGGCCCAGTTGAGCAAGATTTGTAGTAACATAAGTTGTTTTATTCATCAACTGCATGGAAGCGTCATAACACAAAGCTAGTTACAATGGAGTAATACACTTTCTCTGACTGCACATCGACTTTAGGGTTGATCAGTCGGACATCGACGGCCTCATGCAGATAGCCTGAGCGAAAAATGGATCATGGCCGGAAGAATGCAGGGTGCGGCCTGCCGACGCCCTTGTAGGAGGTGTTCTTGAGGTGGTCGGGGGCCTCCTCGAACGAATGCCGCCTCGCCAGCGACAGGATCTTCTTGTCGGCCGCGACGAAGTAGGCCATGCCGGCCACCGTGCAGATGATGAGCGCCTGGCCTGTCGGGTTCAGGTTCGCCTTCGCCCACGGCAGCATCCTCACGCTCGCCAACTGAAGAAATTAAAGCAGAGCAAGATCAGTCAGCGCTCTCCTCCAGCTAATAACAGAGCAGAAATAACAAGGAACAGAGCACAAGTTATAGCAAAGCTCACCGTTGGGACAGCAGACGCGACGGTGGCAATGGCTGCCGCCTTGGTTCCAGCGAGCGTCGCCTCTGCAAGTTTCCAGTCACCAAAAGTGAGTGTAAGGAAATGGAAGCATGCTACATTTAACTGACAGTTGTGCGGAGGCCGAACAGCAGAAATGGATGGTATGGTTACCTCTGGAGCAGCGTTTGGCCAAAGCAAGCTTCTGGTCCAGGTAGGCACGGCTGACAGTCGACATCTCAGGGACTGGATTGAAGATGATCTTGGTGCTTCAGGAAGAGGAGAGTAGCTGAAGGGAATTGGGAAGCTGTTGCAGTGAGGCTATGGGAGTGAGATGAGTTGTGCTTGCAAAGAGGCTGTTATTTATAGGCAGACAGGAGCCGAAACAAAGAGTAGCAGATGAAGGCAGTATGGGGGCGAGGAATGTGGGCGTGCGGCCACGGTTTTTGGCGAAACCACGAGCCAGCCGGCCTCTGCTTCCGGAGTTTTACTCGTTTCTGGGTCATGAAAGTTGGTGGCCAACCTGCCCCCCGCACCACGTCCTTGATGCCGCTCACTAGCTCACTAAGACTGGCCAATGGTTGTGCTAATGGATTATCCGAAACTGTGGTTACCGAGCCACAGGATTTGCCGTTTGTGCGGCGAATATTGTGCTTTTGTCTGACTAAACACTCTAAAGTAGGTTAGCCAGTAGCATGGGAATCAATAATTAACAAAGCTATTTGATGGATTCGATATTACTACTCGATCCATCGCGCAGATAAGATTCATCGTTGATCTTTCACGTGTGGTATGACCGACCGATCAGCCAGGATCGAATATGCATGGCATGCAGCACGTTTGAGTTCCTGAAAAGTGAAACGGCTCCAAGTCCATCCATGTCCCCTGCTGCTTCAGAGTTACCCACAGGGCAGTGCTAGATTCCGGGTGCCCTGGGTTTTACGATGGGTTGACGCGCACACAAGTACACAAGGGCCGCCGGTTGGTCGGCGCTCCTAGTTTTCCGGCAAGGTACCGGTTCAGTCAGCGACATCACTTGTTTCTTTCGCATTCTGTGAGCTGCTTTGGGCTTGGTTCGCCGAGATGTAGGGGCAAAACTTTTTAGAGGATTGCTCCAAAAAAGAAAAAAAAACTTTTTAGAGTAGCCTGCTCGTAGTAGGGCAGTGGGCAAGACTTTGGGCCGTTCTTCTATTCCGATAGGCTTGCTAGTAAGGGACCCACGTGTTAGGGTTAAATGGACTCTGTTGGGTCTGAACCGTGACGAACAACAACGTTGGTGGGGCTCATTTGGGCTTCAGATACACCCCGGCCTGTAGCCCTAGTGGCCTTCACTTCAGTTCAGTGTCTGAAGCCTCCACCAGCTCGGCAGGCCACGTGTTCGCTGGCCGCCCTTGGCTCCCTGTACGTGCCCCGGAAGGATCATGGACGCTCTTCTACGGCTGCACCGACATGGCGTTCGCGCAGCCTGAGCGAGCGAGCGAGCGAGCTCCTAGAGGTACGGCTACGCCAAGTGATGAGGACAGGGCGGGTCCTGAGCTTTCGGAGGCCCGGGGCGAATCTAAGAATTGGGGCCCTTTTTGTATCAAAATTAAACTTTCACTATAAGACACAAAAATTAGTTTGGGTAAGAAATAAATAGCGTAGTCCGTATTACCTTAAATGTGTTTTAGCATTTGTAGCTTCGAAATCACATATGTTGTTATTAATTTCTTCTCAATGTATAAAATAGCCCCAACCATTCAACCATTTTTTAGACATTATGGACCTCCCCAACAAAAAAAAGCAGGGATTTTTGAAGTGCTTTATTTATCGCAAAAAAAATTTCAATGTTCTTTTTTATTATTATTTCAACCCGTCTATATGCTTACTCTTCTTTAATTCTTTATTGTGTGATGCATATTTTCTAGTTGATATGATCTTGCTAATCGGGAAAGGAGTTGATCCAAATATATTAATCGATCATGTATTGATTCCGTTAGGAACATAGAGCATTGAACCGCACAAAAAAAAAAGAAACATAGAGCATTGGACTTAGGGGCCGTATAAGGTATAACCATACGTACCTCCTTAAGGGGATTTAAAGTGATGGGACGGTAGCACGGGATTTGGGGCGATGCGGGGCAGCACGGGTATGGCGACTTGCAGTGCCTTCGGCAGTTCTAGCAGCGGGAGCATCGGCGGCGATCGATCGGTAGTTAGGATGGCAATCGCTTCGTGAATCGTGATTTGTGAGTTGCGGCAACACGGCGATTATAGATGCCTAGATGGCATGTGCCGCAGGCTTAGCTTGTTCTTGGCCTGTTACGTTGTCGATTGCTAAGTCGTGGAAAATAGGCCTGCTATATCTGTATGCTCTACGTATGTATGCCATGGAGCGGGGCCCTTAAGATTTGGGGGCCCAGGGCGGCCGCCCCGCTGGCCCCCCTCCAGGGCCGGCTCTGGATGAGAACATCACTCTTTCAAATACAACTAACACACATCTACTATACATGCAAAGTCCAATCATTAGAGCTCATGTGTGACGATTGAATTTACGGTGAGCTCGTTCCAAATAATGTCTTCTTTATATGTTTTTAAAAATAAAATGCTACCTAATGATTTAATTATTGTTAGGAACCATAGAGATGATGATGAGGTAGCTAGAGAGGTGCTTGGAAACGTGAAGAGGCCAGCAAGGACGTTCAAGGCAAGTCGGAGGCCCAATCCAAGTCGACTTCGAGTCCGTTTCGAAGTCCGAAAGCAGTCTGCACTAACACGGTCGCCCAGGTCGCATACGGGCTCGGTATTGGATGTTCTACATATGCACGGAAAGATAATTTGATCACCTTTTCAATGGAACCGGTCGCATGCCAAAATTCTACAGAAGTCATCGGGAATCATCAAAACAATTTGACGTCCAGAATCTGTCTCGGTGTTGGGCTTTGTATCGTGTTGGAGCCCATTAAGGACGCGTCCAGGGGTGTTGCACGCCCCTAAACCCTATATCATCAGTAGCCGCCGCCTAAGTTAGGGTTGGGGGTTTTGCTTAGATTATTCTGCTTTGACAGTTTCGTCGTTCATCGGTTTGTGAGACCCCAACGTGTGAGCTTAATTTAGTTTTCAGCAAATTTGGTTGCAATCTACTGTGTTCTTGCTTGAAACTTTCTTGGCGAGGTCGACCGTGCAACGCCGGTCGATAACCTGAGGAGACGTGGTGCTGCGATTGCGAAATTTAGAACGTATTGTTCTGAAACCAGATCGACGTGTGTCAAGTCTCCACCAAATCGAGAGTTATCAGAACCTTTCGGAAGATCGGAACCCTAGTCCA
>LAPY01000234.1:64224-86065 GCA_000970635.1 Eragrostis tef
GCGAGTGAGCCAGCCGTACTGGTCGTAGTCGCCGGCGTTCGAGGTCTGGTACAGCGTCAGGTAGATCGGGAAGCACCCCACCGGCAGCACGCCGGGGACGACCACGTACTTGGCGCCTAGGCTGATCAGTTGCTGCAAAACAACGAAATTTCCAAATTAACCCGTCGTGTCTGTCAAATTGATCGATCGTGCAGTTGATGATGTCGCGGCATGCGTGAAGAACATAGTAATAGTAATCTGTTTGTTTTGTCACCGACGTACCTCGACGCCCTTGCCGATGGTGTCGACGATGGTGGAGCTCTGGCCTCTGGCCTGCTCTGGCGAGTAACCGCCGAAGATCTGGGCGTTGTAGTCGTTGCCGCCGAACTCGCCGAGCACGAAGAGGGAGTTGGACAGGTAGCTCTTGCAGGCTGAAAATTGTATCAAACAATGTTAGTAACAACCATGGTGAACATGCATGGCCAATCTTCGGCCTCACTGGAGGACCATGAATTTTAATGGCCGCCATGGGCTGACCAATGATCATGGTGGCATTGATGACGTACCTTGCGTCGAGCTGCAGATGGACGGCATCAGCTGCTGGAACCACTGGATCTGGGTGTTGAGGGGCCCGTTGTTCCAGATCTTGTCCCCGATGCCGAGCGACTGGAAGAAGCCGGACTCCATGGTCGTCGCGCCGATGATCGCCATGTTCGCGCCTTTCTTGAAGTCGGCGCCGCCCTGCTTCGACGGCTTCAGCAGCGGGAGCCCGAACTTCTCGGCTGCAAGAATGGAACAGAGTGAGGTGCTCTGTTTTTTGGAGGGAAACGGCGAGTTTGAAATTATGAAGTGTGCAGGCAAGACAGAGTACCGAGGAAGTCGACGACGAGGCGGCCGTCGGAGCAGCGGCAGGTGGCTTTGCCGAAGAAGGCCCGTTCACGCAGAGGTTGCCGGTGTCGGACATGGAGTCGCCGAAGCTGAAGATGGCGTTGAAGTTCTGGGCGCCGGAGACGGCCACGAAGGCGGATGAGACGGCGAGGAGCGCGACGACGAGCCGGGCCGCCGCCATTGCTGGTGTGCGTGTGTGTTTGCGGGCTCGCCTGAAGCTCTGCTGCGACTGACTCACTACTCGGTGGATGAGGATGCTTGCAGGGCTCTTCCTCTGGTGCTTATATATAGGGCGTTCATGGCGTGGGTTGGGATGTAGCTGTTACACCATTAGCCCACCCCGTGCGACTCTTCTCGGGGCGTAACTACCAGTCTACTGCCACTATCACCTGGTGGTTGTGCATGCATGAGCTGCCTTTTCTTTTCTTTTCTTTTCCCTCTCCTGTTTTTTTCTTTCATTTCATATGTTTCATCATATCAGTGTCAAATCCTGCTCTGCTTTTGGTATCCACTTTTCCAGTTTCTAAGGTGTATCTTTTGTTTACAATAGAAGTTTGTGTGCTTTGGGCATGAGATGGTGACGATGGCTTAGTAGTACTTTGTAAGCGTAGGTGTACACCGCAGCACCATCTAGGTTTGAGTCCTTTTCATCTAAAGTTTTCAGCCTCTTGTTATGTTGAAGGGCAATACATCTATTTCCTCATAAATATTTTTTTTAAAAAAAAATCTTTGAAATGAGAAAGAGAGATTGATGATGACTTGTGTGCTCTGAATCTGCTGCACGGCTTATTTCCCGTGATCAATTGCGATGTTACAGGAAAGGATAGCTCAACGGGGATGAAAATGTAGCCTAGATATTTCTTTCCTTTTGAATAATCAAATAAAAAGAAATGAGTTTGATATCTCTCCTACTAATCTATATGTCCATTTAAAGCAAATGATTAAGGTGTAGGAAGTATGGGCGCACGTATACTATACTGTTGAGTTGGACAAGGACCAGCCTTGCTGATGCTTGTCTAGTAGGAGTATTTCATTATTGAACAGCCAGCTTTTCCCTAATCATTTTCCACTAAGTTCTATAATATACACGACTGACACCTCGCACAAGTTGAAATATTCTTGAATTTTAACTTTGATGCTTTAGAGTTCTTGGCAAATAACGCATGGAGCTAAAGAAGGCAACACACTCTCAAATCATCTCTTCTTTTCCGTGTTCTCAACATTCATGTTTTTTCATTCCTTTTCTTTACAATGCAAAAACCAGTTGCCATCATAAATGTCCCAGTGTACTCTGTTGACTCCACATAGCTACATACAAAAACGCTTACGAACTTGATTAGGTAATCAGGGCCTATCATGCCAATAAGTTCATCATGTTCATATTATACGGGTTCACATTTTTCATAATTGTCAAGTAGCCATCGTTCGGATTAATTGCCAAAATATGTGCTTGTTATGAAAATGAAAGCGAGCAAGCCAAATACTTGGACCAACTCAGCCAGCTGAACAGCACTCGTTATGTTTGTGTCAGTTAGACGTTATCCTTGCTTTCTTGCTCCTCTTTTCCTGGTTCTGGAGGCCAGTAGCAGGTCAAACACCATTGTCAGCAACAGGATAGATAGCATGTTAGGCAATATCCGCATGCATCTACCCAAAAATATTCCATGATATTATACAACACCAACTATAAAAAGCATCTGATATATGACTTTACAGTGAAGAAAAATGTCATTGAATTTTGAGTTCGTTACATCTGTAGTGCTTCAATCTCCATGACGTCTACACCTGAACGTCAAAAGCTAGGCCACAACAAATCCAACATGGAGCAGGCACTGCCTACCATTTCCAGCCAGTCGGGTGGATGCCTTGTCCATTCCTGAGCTAACTTGACACCGGGTGGGCCAATGCAGATGAGGTCCGTTATTATCCAAAGCGAGAGAAAACTACGCTTAAACAAGATTAACGGAATATCATATCGCCCGACTGGTCGATTTGGGACTTTAGATCAGTCATTATAAGCGGTCACAGTGTTGTGACTTCAGTGTCAACCTCACATACAGCATGAGCGAACGATCACTTGTTTTTCACAGAAAACGTCACTGCATTTAGCCTATCATTATCTGGTACAAGTACAATATCGCATTTTGGCAAGAAAACGGGTACAGTATCACATATGGATAGCTTCAGCTCCTATAAGACCAAACTTCAACAAGTATGAAACATTAACAAGATTATCCATAATTGAAACCTCCATGAGAGGCCACCGTCAACGCACATCTTTGACAACTCCGATCGATTACGTGTTCCATCATCTGTCACACATTCCGAGAAAAGGTTTGCATACGTATCATCGCAGGATCGACATCTACTATCAAAAACAAATAAACAACCAGAGACTACTGCATGTACTTTGTTTAATCGGTTCGAACATCTACGATAATTGACGCTAGTACGCACACCAAACGAGAATAAGAACAGCTGCAGCGTCTAACAACTTGAGAGCCCGCTTTAGGACAAGGAGCAGGTGGTAGTAGCTAGCATGCATAAACACTTCATCATTGTTGGCGCTAATGGACAGGAGCTCCCGTACGATTTGCGTGGACTAATGCGACGCAAAGAGCCGTCGTTATCCATCGGCGACGTGGTATTGTGTCTTGCAAGCGAGCACACGAACCTTCCAAGTTCCAACATAACCTCCTACTATAACCCTCGCTTTTTCTAACGCCCGAATTCGGTATAAGACGAGTTAGAGTGTCCCGGAAGCAACCTTGAGTTTGATGTGTGGCCTGAATTTAGTTTCTGAGTTGGTGATAAAATGGAATTTTCTGAATTAATTTTTGATAGTACCAAATGTTTGCTGCAATAACTCAGCGTAAGAGTTGTAGAGGTTAGGTTATTGGTTAAAAATGGTCCGATCAGATTATACTGAAAATCTTGGTTCAGAAAAGAATGCACTGAAATTTTGTATATTACTACTGCAACTTACTTACTATCAAATAAGTTGAAGAAACATGTGCTCGTCTATTATATGCATATAAGATGCCTGAAATGCTTGAGAATATATTATTCTCTTGAGGTTACATGGGATGCTTGTTTGCGTCTATATATCCTTCTTTCACCAAACCAATATATAAATCTGGGGCCCCTCTTCTCATTCGGTCGTTGGATACTGCCATCATTGGCTAATCCAATGGGTGACCTGTTCGTGTCATGAACATGGGATATTAATGGCATACAACTAATTATCGAGACTAAAGGATGCTACGATTGGTTGAAGGAACCCTGCATCCTGGAGATGAAGTCGTTTTGTCCAGCCCCATTCTGAAATTAGTCACACACAGGAAGCCAGACAGTTTATTCGTCAGTTCAGGGCTGTAACATGGCACCTAACTAACTGCTAGTAACATGGCACCTAACTAACTGCAGATCAAATGGCGTCCGTTGATTGGCTTTAAAGGTTGATCCTGCCGTGCGGAACTGCTTAGGGGGAGTGGCGTTTCATGCGCCAATCAGTTTATGGGAGCCTAAGAAATACTACAAATAAGTTTTATCAAACAAATTCAGCAAGAAATCAACTTCTCAGAGACAGCTCCATTTATCCAGAGACGTGCTTACGAACAGAAAAACATTACTTTCTTTTTATTATCCGAGACGGCTACATGAATGGCTGCCTGTCTATGTAGCAAAGTCGTCGTACTGGTACTGAACTTTCATCAACCATTTCGTGGACACCAAAAAAATTATTGCATATTCGCAAAGAAACAAGGTTCGCTGACGAGATACATATGGACGAGCTGAGACGTGCCTTGGCGCCTAGCTCCTCCGTCAGAGGGTCAACAGCACGTCAATAGGTACCGTCAACCTCATGATAATCACTCACATTAACATCATGACGCTATACCGGAATCTCTATCATTCTTGAATCTTGATTGAATTGAATATTGACAGGTTGAATGGACACAGGGTAGTCCAAATTGAACATCAATAGACCAAGGGGGCCGGAAAAAAAAATGGCTGTGATCTGATTATTAGCTACTAGTGAGTTAGCCCACGGGAAGGCCGCGGCTGCTGATTGCTGCCGAGACTCGCCACCAAACACGTCCTCAAATTATCCGAGTTTCAGAAGTTGGACACGGCCGGTTCAGTGCACTGCAGAATTTCAGTTCTTGCCAGCCTTCACCGGGGCTGTCCGGTGCTCGATCCGACGGTTGCCATAAAGGCGCCGCCCCATCACCCCCGGAGCAGCTTGCTCCTTTTTCACAGAAAACGTCACTGCATTTAGCCTATCATTATCTGGTACAAGTACAATATCGCATTTTGGCAAGAAAACGGGTACAGTATCACATATGGATAGCTTCAGCTCCTATAAGACCAAACTTCAACAAGTATGAAACATTAACAAGATTATCCATAATTGAAACCTCCATGAGAGGCCACCGTCAACGCACATCTTTGACAACTCCGATCGATTACGTGTTCCATCATCTGTCACACATTCCGAGAAAAGGTTTGCATACGTATCATCGCAGGATCGACATCTACTATCAAAAACAAATAAACAACCAGAGACTACTGCATGTACTTTGTTTAATCGGTTCGAACATCTACGATAATTGACGCTAGTACGCACACCAAACGAGAATAAGAACAGCTGCAGCGTCTAACAACTTGAGAGCCCGCTTTAGGACAAGGAGCAGGTGGTAGTAGCTAGCATGCATAAACACTTCATCATTGTTGGCGCTAATGGACAGGAGCTCCCGTACGATTTGCGTGGACTAATGCGACGCAAAGAGCCGTCGTTATCCATCGGCGACGTGGTATTGTGTCTTGCAAGCGAGCACACGAACCTTCCAAGTTCCAACATAACCTCCTACTATAACCCTCGCTTTTTCTAACGCCCGAATTCGGTATAAGACGAGTTAGAGTGTCCCGGAAGCAACCTTGAGTTTGATGTGTGGCCTGAATTTAGTTTCTGAGTTGGTGATAAAATGGAATTTTCTGAATTAATTTTTGATAGTACCAAATGTTTGCTGCAATAACTCAGCGTAAGAGTTGTAGAGGTTAGGTTATTGGTTAAAAATGGTCCGATCAGATTATACTGAAAATCTTGGTTCAGAAAAGAATGCACTGAAATTTTGTATATTACTACTGCAACTTACTTACTATCAAATAAGTTGAAGAAACATGTGCTCGTCTATTATATGCATATAAGATGCCTGAAATGCTTGAGAATATATTATTCTCTTGAGGTTACATGGGATGCTTGTTTGCGTCTATATATCCTTCTTTCACCAAACCAATATATAAATCTGGGGCCCCTCTTCTCATTCGGTCGTTGGATACTGCCATCATTGGCTAATCCAATGGGTGACCTGTTCGTGTCATGAACATGGGATATTAATGGCATACAACTAATTATCGAGACTAAAGGATGCTACGATTGGTTGAAGGAACCCTGCATCCTGGAGATGAAGTCGTTTTGTCCAGCCCCATTCTGAAATTAGTCACACACAGGAAGCCAGACAGTTTATTCGTCAGTTCAGGGCTGTAACATGGCACCTAACTAACTGCTAGTAACATGGCACCTAACTAACTGCAGATCAAATGGCGTCCGTTGATTGGCTTTAAAGGTTGATCCTGCCGTGCGGAACTGCTTAGGGGGAGTGGCGTTTCATGCGCCAATCAGTTTATGGGAGCCTAAGAAATACTACAAATAAGTTTTATCAAACAAATTCAGCAAGAAATCAACTTCTCAGAGACAGCTCCATTTATCCAGAGACGTGCTTACGAACAGAAAAACATTACTTTCTTTTTATTATCCGAGACGGCTACATGAATGGCTGCCTGTCTATGTAGCAAAGTCGTCGTACTGGTACTGAACTTTCATCAACCATTTCGTGGACACCAAAAAAATTATTGCATATTCGCAAAGAAACAAGGTTCGCTGACGAGATACATATGGACGAGCTGAGACGTGCCTTGGCGCCTAGCTCCTCCGTCAGAGGGTCAACAGCACGTCAATAGGTACCGTCAACCTCATGATAATCACTCACATTAACATCATGACGCTATACCGGAATCTCTATCATTCTTGAATCTTGATTGAATTGAATATTGACAGGTTGAATGGACACAGGGTAGTCCAAATTGAACATCAATAGACCAAGGGGGCCGGAAAAAAAAATGGCTGTGATCTGATTATTAGCTACTAGTGAGTTAGCCCACGGGAAGGCCGCGGCTGCTGATTGCTGCCGAGACTCGCCACCAAACACGTCCTCAAATTATCCGAGTTTCAGAAGTTGGACACGGCCGGTTCAGTGCACTGCAGAATTTCAGTTCTTGCCAGCCTTCACCGGGGCTGTCCGGTGCTCGATCCGACGGTTGCCATAAAGGCGCCGCCCCATCACCCCCGGAGCAGCTCGCTCCCGGCGAAGTGGTCGTTGCTCCAGCGAAGCTGATGCTGTACACGCTTCGCTGCGGCTGAGCTTCTTTTTGCTAAAAGGGAAGATAAAAGCAGCGAACGATCTGTACGCCGTTCATGCTCTGACCTGCTAGCGCACGTACGTTGCAGCATCCAATCAGCTCGTGCATGCAGATCCAGCCGAATTCATAAGCAGTCAATGCGTGGCCACGGCCGATCATTCCGGTGCATGAATACGCAAAGTTGTGTCCGGCAGCAGGGGCCCGAAACCAGCATTCAAAATGCAGTTTCTTCAGTCCATCTGAAGCTTCTAACTGAGTCCTGCGTATAGCTAAAACCACATGAAAAACGTTGTTGTCATACTTGCCCGATCGGAGTACTGTGATTAACAACAGATAGTTCGGAGGATCTACAGAGGTCGATGAGTGCAGCATCAATAATTCGTGCTTTGCCTTTATGTTACCTGCATGGCTATGGATCAGGAAGACTGATGGGGGTGAGTGATGGGCGTGTTTAACCAAATCGTCACGTATCTCTTCCGTGGATGGCCTGCTAGTCAGCATCGGACTTTTCGCAGGGTGTAGGCACGCAGGCCGGACCTACATATATCTCATCGATTTTAACCGGCAAAGTTCAACAGATAATAATCTTCAAAAAAATAAGTTCGATAGCTATTAATACGACTTCGAACGAGCTCTCAGCCTGGCCGTGTCGATCGATCGAGTACATGTTTTCTTTAGTTAGTTTCTCCACCTGAAATGTTGCACGTGTGGCGGCCCACCGATGGCCCAATTATAGCTACGGTGTGTATGGTGGCGTGTCAGATTTTAAAGAGTGTTTGGTTCTTCTTCCACGTTCGCAACCGAAGCAGCGAAGCTGTGTGGCGGGGATCAGCAATGTGGGGTGGTGTAGGAAAAGGATGGCAATCAAGAACGCAAGTGACTCGCCGGAGTGAGAAGGGTTGCACCGATAACGGTGGCGGTGACATGGACGGCTTCAGAGACGAGGCATGCTGGCTACAAGGCATGGCAAATGAATGGCGGGCTCCAGCCGCCTAACCTGCAAAAAGATAGCCAGCCAGCTAACCTTTCTCTCTAACTGATGACGAAATTGACTTGGTGCTGACTCGTCCTCCTCTTCGACGTGCCGTTACACGAACAACGAGCTCCCTTCATCATGAGCACAAAGCGAGCATGATGTACTGGAACTAACAAACAATGGTGTAGTACACAAGCGGTGGGGCAGTCTGTAGCGTGGCTGCTATGTATCGGGTGGTTTGAGTGAGTGCTTAGGTGAGTTGGAATTTTCCGGGTGGTTAGCTGCACCACCGGTGGGGCGCCGTCGTCCGGTCTCCCCTATTCTATTTGCGCAAGTACCCATCACCTTTTCATTTGTTTGGCTTCGTCGTGCATGGCTTTACATGCATGGAACGTTGCTTTACTAAACACGGCGGCTAGCGCGTTGGCTTTACCTCTCAACGCGCCTATGGCTTTTAAATTAACTATAAACAAGCTAGATACTTACTTAGCCTTGTTGCAATTTGGATCATATGGTTGCCCATCTTTAGGATCTTATATGAAATGATTGAGGTATAGCAGTTATATAATCCTATTGCATGATTTGCATCTAACGTAGTCTTCTGATTATGAGACAGTACTCGTAGTGCTTCTACTCACGAGTTATTCTTCTACTTTTACTTCAAAAAAATGCAAAGAGTAGGTCATCTTTGTTTCAGTTTCTGACTCTGGATTTTGGCACCACAATCCAAAGCTCAAACAAAAAAAGGTAGGATTTTAGAAACAGATTCCAGTCCACAATCCAAAAGCTGAAACAAACATAGATATACATATTTTATAAGCTAGACTCAGGGGCGGAGCCAGAAATCATGTATGAGGGGGGCCAAGTGGTGTAGAGTGAAGCATAAGGGGGGCCGAAATCTGGTTTTTACATGAATTGCATGGTAATTTTTGATGTGCACAAGGGGAGTGCAGCTAGCACAGGGGGGGCAGGCCCCTGCTCGCCCCCCTGCCTCCGCCACTGGCTAGACTATCATGCTTGATCGTGGCAGGCATAATCTACAATTTGGTGGGAAGTAGGTTTTGTAGATTCTTACTATATTTTTAAAATTTCATAATTTATAAGCTCTCTTTATCAATCATAAGCTAAAACAAAGAGGCCTAGAGACACGATCGAATCACTGCTTGGGAACTTATCTACGTCTTTTTTGGCGACAAATGGGAAAGAAATAAACCTGAAGGCCATATGAAACATATCGACATGGGCCGGCCCATCCGGTCAAGGATTCCCACATGGGCCAGTGATGATAAGACCGACTTATTGGGGCGGCATCTCAAGTTGATCAGCGTGCAAGCGGCGACAAACATTGGCTGGCACGCTGCGCACTGCCACGGCAGAAGGCGGCGGAGCGGGCTGCAACGCACGCACTCTGCCCGACGCGCGTGGTCATGCGCATCCGTTTTGACCGTTGTGAACGGCCGCGCCCGCCTTCCCGGTGCATCGCACCTGCCCCTGCAGTGTTCTTGGACGCGTCGGAGGGCGAACCATGCCGCCGACCCTCGCGCTTGGCACGTACGTACGCGCGTGGGATGACGGGAGCATCGATCGACCGGTACATATGATTGTGCCGAGCGGAAACAAGCAGAGCTAATTTCGCAACCGACTTCGAGAACCCGGAACGCGGCGTCGAGTCGATCGCCTCGCCTGCATGCGGCGGCGCACGTGAACCTTACCTGCCCACGCGCCGCTAGCTATATATAGCCGCTCGCCGCGAACACGACGAGATCATCACACTCACCATCATCTGCTTCTTCTTCGCACTGTCAGTCGAGCTCGATCTACGATGAGGCCGTCGATCGTGCTGTTCGGCGACTCGATCACGGAGGAGGCGTTCGGGGACGCGCCCCTCGCCAACCACTACTCCCGCTCCGCCGACGTCGTGCTCCGCGGATACAGCGGCTACAACACGCGATGGGCGGCGCGGGTCGCGGAACGCGCCGTGGCAAGCATCCCCGGCCCCGTGCGCGCGGTCACCGTCTTCTTCGGCGCCAACGACGCCGCGCTGCCCGACCGTGCCAGCAAGCTCCAACACGTGCCCGTCGCCGAGTACAGGGACAACCTCCGCGCCATCTGCGCCCTCCTCAAGGTCCGTTCCAAACTTTCCTTTCGCCTGGTGCTCAGCGTAGCGGCAAATGTACCCGCATTATTTGCCTCACGCCGTTCGTGCCCTGTTGCAGAAGCGGTGGCCGTCGGTGGTCGTCATCCTCATCACGCCGCTTCTCAAGCAAGCTCGCGCTGCCGTGCACGCACGGCAGCGATCAGCATTGCTCGATCGGTCCACCAACGTTACACAGACTCTGCACATTGTTGAACGGAACGGAACGGAACCGACGCATGCAGGTACCCGTACGCGCACGACTCCTCCGGCCTGCCGGAGCGCACCAACGCGGCGACGGGGCGGGACGCGCGTGCGGGGTCAGGGCCATCGACATCTGGTCAAGGATGCAGAAGTTCCCAGGCTGGGAGAAGACGTTCCTCAGGTACGTAAGTCAATCGGTCAATGTGCACGGCGACACACTCTGTTCTGATCCTCCTGCCCGCAGATTCCTTGAGCTGACTCAAGCGTGATCTTGTTACGTGAAGGGACGGGCTGCACCTGACGCCGAGTGGCAACAGGGTGTTGTTCGAAGAGGTCGTGTTCGCGCTCAAGGACGCCAACCTCGGCCTCGAGGCGCTGCCCGCCGACCTGCCGCTCTTCGCCGACATCGACCCAGAAAACCCCGGCAAGGCGTTTGAAGAGTGAAAGGCCACTGAAAAGACCCGTCACATTTCCCTTGTCTAAAATGTTCAAACCGGCATCATGTCTGCATCTGAGCATGCTTACTTGCATGAAGTTCGAGGAAGTTTTGAAGAGTGAAGGCCACTGAGAAGGAAGACCGTCAAATTCGTGTGTTTAAAATGTTCAGAACGACACCTTGTTTGCATTTGGGCATGTTTGCTTGCATTAAGGTCCACGAGGGGACTAGAATCATTCATAGTCTTATGTTGAAAGATTACTTCAAGTTCATGAAAAGTCCATTAAGTATACACTGTTTGTAGTATTCTATCAGTAATCATAAATTTTTTGTAATTGATTTGTGTACCCAATAATTCTGAGAAAGCTTTGTTATGCGCCACTTATGGAAAATTTGTGCCCAATAGCGGGACAGAGTAAGACAAAAGTAGCTGGCCAGATGTGGAATATATATTAATCAATCGTTAAAATTGGACAAATATGTTGATAACTAACTGAATCATATTGTTATAGACAGTATAAATTTCTTATCACATAGCGATAATGTTTTACTACGACCAATAGATCTTTTGAGAGGCAGCACAAGTAAAATACTACGAGATAAACCCACTATCTTTATATTGAAAACATGTCAGAAAAAATCTAAAATGTTATGAAATTGACAAGTCACATATGCCTTAAACGAGATACTGTCGTAAAACTTCTAGATGCTCCTGAGCTCTACTTATATATATGAATAAACGTTGAGGCTCCTAATGATAAATGCATACGTGCCCAATGAGATCAACCAAGCTGACCTTCACTGTATTTCTATTTTCTCATTTTTATGTTTTCCCGGTTCCAAATTATAAGAGGATGGAATCTTGCCTCTTTTCCTACTTTTTTGTCCATGTCATATATTTCATCAGAAAACTCATCAAAAAATAGTTTTACCAACATCACATAAATAAATGTTACCATAATGTGTGCGTAGTGTCATGTGAGTGAGTGACCAAAGCCGTTCTTACATATATATCTAGATCAGTTTCGCAAGGCTGCCCTTATAGTGTTCGAATAACATAGCATTCTAAGTTGGTCCACCGCCTTTATAGATGGTATCGAGCAGACAGGTGCATTGTGCCAGATTTCCCCTCTTAGAAGTGTAGTCGATTGAATATTCACAATTATGATTGGTTTAATGTCCAGATCCTACTTGCAAGTAAATATACATAATAGATAAATAATACTAGTCAATAAATGTTGGTTGAGAATGTGCAGAAACCCGCGTCCTCTTCTACTTTGCTTCTCCTCCCACCTGCTGCTAGCCCCACAAGTCTTCACCCTCTCGGACTGCTTGTTCTCGCCATCAGCAATGCATCCTCTTGGTGCAGCTGCACTTCGCAAGTAAAGGATTTACAATACTCCTTCTGGTTATTGTTGTCGTGCTCCCATGTGGCTCTCATCGACACACTCCTCCCGATCCCGCGACTGGGCCTATCTTAGCATGCCACAAGCGAGGCGGTTGAGTACCACAGGACGCCACAAAGAGATGGTGTCTGACTGAAGTGAGAAGAGAACAAAAGATATGGGGCACAAATCATTATATCAACATGTGCAGATATTGTTTGATAAACCAGGAATACATCCTTGCTAAAAGTATAGTTTACCGCGAAAATTTGCATGCATTTGGCACATATCAGTGGACGATGACTGGTCGGACCAGCATATTGTTAGACATCGTCGGCAGCCATTCTTAGAGTGGAAAACCGTTGGCTACCGCGCATCTCATTTGTCAATCCATCGTCACACCACACGAGCAATATATCTGTAACAAATTGATCAGGACTAGATCACATCAAACGAATTAACCGGCACTGTAATCTTGTTCCGAATCTTTGCTTCTTGTTGCCGCATGCATATGCCCGAACCTTTTAGATGTCGTGATCCTCACTCTTTTGTCAACGAGTGATACAAGAGTTTTCCAAGTACATGCCCCGTGTCAACAGTCACCATGCACCGAGTTGTTTTTTTTTTTGAGTGAAGCGTATAGCTGGTCTCTAAACTTGTTCGACTGTGTCACCTAAGTCACTCTACTTAGAAAATACTGATTAAGCATCCTTAAACTTGTTCTGGTGTATCACTTAGCTCCTTTTACTTATATTGACATCTCTAAACTTATTTGACTGTGTCATTTAAGTCTACCTAGGTTCAAACCGGTCCAACATGACACAAACGTGTTGCATGCAATAGTATTGGTACCAAATTAAGGACAGTTCTTTTATTGGTATTTTCTTAAACCTTTTATCTTTAATTGCATGTTCTTCACGAACTAGAATTTCTCATATATTTTTTGAGCGACATAAACATCGGCAATCTTACTTTAGGCGCATGTATTCGCTGTTATTTTTTAGTTGTTGCACTTTACATTCACATGTACATGCTCACGTTACTCCTCACACACGCTGCAACGGGCAATATGACTTTTATTTTTTTTCTAAGTGTCCATATTAATCTCTCAATTATTCTCAGATTCTAAAAATCATCTCTCAACTACTAAACTGGGTAACGTACACCTCTAAGAGGAATAAAAGTATATTGCTCACCTTAAAAGTATGTGCTAATTTGTATGTTAAATACAATTGCATGTGGTGCATTTCCATGTCAGATGTGTCATATCGAATCGGTTTAAGCTTTGTTGGGCTTAAGTGATATAGTTGGACAAGTTTAAGGATGTCAATATAAGTAGAGAGACCTAAGTGACACAATAGAACAAGTTAAAAGATGTCAAATCAGCAATTTTTAAGTAGAGAAAGCTAAGTGACACAGCAGGATAAGTTTAGAGACTGGTTGTGCACTTTACTCTTTTTTTTTTGGGAGGAAGAAACCGAGTGCTAACCAAGCTACAGCCACGACCAAGAACGTGACCATGGAAGTTGCTAGCATACTTACCAAAAGATTCAGTGTCTTGGTTACATAGTGAACCTAGCACCGACGAGCGGTGAGTAACCCTTGTCAGAAGTGCATCAGCAGCACGGATCGATGAAAACAAATTTTAGAATATTAAAAAAATAGAAAATTAGATGAACGTGCTCCAACCAAAGGCTTGATATATGGGACAGTGCAAAGATGGAACGTGTTTGACGTGCATATAACATGGAGTGATAAGGCACAGAACTAGACCCAAGAGCGGGACAGAGTAAGAAGAACGTAGCTGGCCAGATGTGTCACTTGTGGAATATTGTATTAATCACTCGAGCATCATAAAAATTGACAAATATGTTGTTACCTAAGCGATAAGTTTGTTAGGAGTAGAAAATATTTTTTGGCGGCAAAGTGGCAGTAGGTATTCTTCTATTTCGTTATAGGTGTAGAAATAATTTTATCAGACCAGATGTGCCGCATTGGAAACATTATATCGCTTTTTTTATAATGGAAACATTATATCTTTTGAAAGGCAGTACAGTGTCAGTGATAGTAAAATGCTAGAGGATAAGCGGACTACCTTATTATACTGAAAACATTCCAGGAAAAACCTTCTAAAATGTTGTGAAATTGGCAGCTTTCCAGTTGTTTTAAAAAAGATAGATACAATAAGAACTCTCTAGAGTAAAACTTCTAGACGATGCTCCTAGGCTACATTTATATATGAAGAAATAAACGTGAGGCTACCCACTAGTACAATGAGATCAACAAAACTGATTTTCACCATATTATTATTTTCTCTGTTCAGAATCATAAGGGGATGGACTTTTGCCTCATTACCTACTTGCTTGATCTCGCCTTAGTATTTCATAAGCAAACTCATCAAGAATGAGTTTTACTGTGTGGTTTTGCTGGCTAAATAATGTTACCATAATTTGTGCATACGTTGTGCGAATGACTGACCAAAGCCTTTCTTACATATCCAGTTCAATTTTTCAAGCCTGCCCTTATTGTTCGAACTGACACACGGTAGCATTCTTCGCTGCAGATTTCACTTCCATATGTGCGTCTAGTGTGGAGAAGACAAGTGCACTTGCACCAAATGTTACCCTCTTAGCAATGTAGTTCAAGTTCAATTAAATATTCTCAATCATGATTGGTTTAACTAATTCTAAAATCTCTTTGTGGTTAAGTAGATAAATAATACTAGTCAATAAACTTCTTTCATTCGCAACATCGCTCGAGTCTCGGATTTACATACAAGACGCAATCAACACTAGTCCACACATAATCGAACGAGGACCGCACACAGATTAACTTTAGAGATCACCTTTCCCTCTGCCCTGACGATGGAGGTTGAGGTCGGGTCAGGAGCCATGTGGTGGCGGGGGTGGAAAAATTATATCCACCTCCAGACGAGGTTTGGTATATGACGTCTTATATGAGTCAAAAACACGAGAGTCCAATGCCAGAACGAATTGTTTTGAACCTGCCGAATCAACCATTCATAGCCATGCTAAAAGGCCCAAGAATAAATTCCCATCGTCTACCTGGGTCCAACTCAGCCCACGAAGGTAATTATTCGGAATCTCCTTCGTAAACATGAAAATGCACACCAGTTCCGGCCCACCGCAAACATCACAGGATGGGCGAAACTCCAGGGAGCAAACTCAAATAAATTTTTACTGGCCAAATTTTTTATTTGTTCCAGGTACAAATTTCATTCGAAACAATTTGTGTTTTCTCTTGGACAATGTAACTAAGAGTGTTCCCATCGTTTGCACATGTGGTTCATAGAACCTTGCTTCTTATATAATTGAATTACATCAATGGGAAAGATGAGGTTTATTCTCTGCGTATACATCACCAACTACACTCTGCAAAACTCATTTTTATTAAATCCTCCTTTTGGAGAACCTCACTTCCATCCCAAATTGTTATTGACAACCATTTATGCCTGATATATAAAACTCTGACAAAAGGAAAAAAAAAGAAGAAGAAACAGCAGACTGGCAAGCAGGGTGTTCGTGGGACATGGGGCAACTTTGACCGGGCTGGCATGAACTTGGTTAATGGTGCTGAGGGTCAGGGCCGCCTGGGCTGGACCTCTTTGACTCGGAGTACGCCGCCGCGCGACCGGGCTGCGGCACCTTCAGGGCAGCCGTCAGCAGCGCAGGTGAGCTCATGGTACCGCTCCCGGCGACCAGCATTTTCCGGCCGGTGACCACCACCGTGCCGCGACCATCAGGCTCGCAGCCGCAGCGCGAGACGGTGGAGGACAGGAGGAGCACGGCGCACACCAGCGCCCTCATGATCAGTGTGTTGGAGCTGGACGCCATGAAACCGGTTTGTTGGAGCTGGACGCCATGAAACCGGTATGTGTTTCAGCCAAGCTTTCGTCGTCGTGGAATCCTAGGATTCTTCACCTCGCGCAAGCTGCTGGAGTGTAGCTTTGTGTGGGGGCGGGCGCAGCTTGGTGGTTACACGAAACCGACCCGATTTATAGGCGCGGCCGGGCGGTTTGTCGTTGCTCGTTACCATGAGCTAGCCGGTGGTTGCTGCAATGGTGGTGGAGATACCTCTGTGCCGCACTGCGACGATGACGATCATCAGTCATGAAAAATGGCGCCACCTTTTACCTCTGTAGGCCACCGCAATGCTGATCTAATATTGGCCATATTGCACAACAGTTTATTTTTCTACGCGAGAGAGGCATGGCCCTCCCTCGATCTGATATCTCGTTCACGCGAAAATTAGCATGCATTTTGCACATATTAGTGGACGATGACTGGTCTCTGCTGGGACCAGCGTACTGTTAGAGATCGTTGGCCATTCTTAGAGTGGAAACCGTTGGCCACCGCAACATCTTATTTGTCAATCCATCGTCACATCACACGTTGTAACCGTTAAAAATTGTCCTGGGAGCCAGATCACCTCAAACGAATTAAACGGCGCCGTAATCTTGATCCGAATCTTTGGTTCTTGTTGCTACATGCATGCCTTAACCTCTTAGATGTTGTGCTCTGCACTCATTTGTCAACGGGTGATATAAGAGTTCTCCACGTACGTGACCACCGCTGTCAACAGTCACCATTCACCAAGTTGTGAATTTTGTTTTCTTTACAACTCCCTTTTGAAAAGAAGCATTACTTCTTTCATTCAAAAATATACTTCAACCCTACACCAAAGGCAACTCAACACGCGTTACTAACCAACCTAGCCATCACCTACAGTCCTACACATGTAGGCGAGTACAATAGTACTAGAGCGGTACAGACATAGGTCGGGTCCTCTTCCTTTCGACCTTTTCTTGCCTCATTCGTTCATGCACGAATGATCCATTGCCTCTACTTATGGCGGAATCTGTGTCATTTTCCACTGGTAGATTCTATACGTAGGACGGAGCAATGGCGGCGAGGTTGAGAGGCCTCTTCGTGGGTGGCCGTGGCCCAAGCTTCCATATCTCTTTGTTCAACTAACTGCTCCATGGTCCAATGGCGGCCTGGCGGCCACGGGCCACCCCAACTCCACTGCGGCCACCACCATCGCCGTCCATTGGCAGCTTTTGCCCTTGCCTATGCGTAATGTACGGCCTTCAACTCTCGAGACGGCGAGCAGCCGGACGCGGCGGGTAGGGAGAAAGCAGTTGGACCTTGAAATACACCGTTGTGCAGGTTGAGACGGTGGGTACAGCACACTGTGTTTTTAAGTACTTGATCTACATGACACCGACGATGTCTGGATGCAGCCAGGGGTCAAGTGCAACCTAGTTTAAGTTCTAAGCAAGAGGATATAGGGCCCACAAAGATGCAATCTAGTATTGTGGGTCATGAAAGGAGAAAATGGGATGGGCATATGTAGATCTTAAATGGACCACTAATGGCAGAAATGCAGTGTCCAACGACCACATTAGCTGGTCTAGTTTGTTACATTGGGTATTTTGGCAGAGCATGTAAAAGGTAATCCATGTGAAACAGAAAGGGATGCCGGTGACTGTACCGCCAATTCAGAAAGATGTAAATTGGTTGGAGAGTTTTCAGGTTCCGAGTCGGAACAGATTAACTCTGTATGCGTAGAACAGCACTTCATACCTTCGTAAATACAGACGACTTAAGTTACAAGGGTTCTACCAGTAACAGGAAAGTGCAGCAAAAAGGGAATATACAGCTAGGTACAACGATGCTGCTGAAGAATTGAATGGACGCTACTCGGGGAGGAAAGGTAGTCTGGTGATGCTGTTCTCCGTGTAATCCATGTCATCGGAGGTGACCGAGTCAGTGAGCTCGGTTCTGGTTTCTCGCTCGACATCGGTGACTTCTTTCGCTGTGAAGTGTGGAAGGATTCTCACGGATGAGTTAGGCTCCTGGCCTATAACTTCCCACTTGAGACTGAAACTTTCAATGAGATCCACTTGGGAAGAGGTGATACTTGATGGCCTGGGAAGTAGCTGCACGCTCTCGCCTTTTGGGATCACTACTTGCTCGATTGCCAATCTTGCTTCCTGAAACCAGGAAACAATTGTTTATGAAGTTATTCAGGCAAGTTACAAAGCCAGACAGAACCAATAAAAGGGGTAATAAAGCATGGAATGGTGATAATACCTCCAAAGCATCTGTTTCCTCTGATGATCTTACTTGTTCGTTGTCTTTAGGATCTATCACCTCGTCCATGTGATCATCAACAAGGGCGCGAAGTGCCCTACTAATTTGCACTAGGGAGTTTGTCTGTGAGAAAAATCAACAAACATAAAAAGGATATTCTGTAGTTTCACAAATTAAAAGTGATACCGAAAAAAATGAGAACTTGTCCAACAAACCTTCACAAAGAAAACCGGTATATCTTGGGATTTCACCAGAGCCTGAATCTGAGAATTCTTCTTGAGCTTTGATTGTAACGCAATCACAGCATCGGCTTCACTGATATTATAGGTTAAATCAACAATGTCCTCCAACTCCAGTTGTTTAATGGCTTGCAAGGCAATCGACTCGGAGATCTAGAACAGCCTATCCAATAAGTTACAAACTAAGTACAGAAAATTTAACAAAAAAAGGGCCGTAAACAAGGAGTTGATAGCTCAGGAACTCAGTGATATGAGTAGTAGTGTGTAACAGAATTACCATTTCATAATGATGTGTACCAAACAGGAAATAGAATCATTTCTTACAAAGGAAAGCATCCAGCTTATAAGTCAGATAAAAAATGTGATCCCCCACACCTCTCCCGCAGTAGCACCTTTCTAGATGTATGTTCTAGAGAGGACTATCAAGAATTATTAACATAATCAATCTTGGGAACTAATGACAAGCTCAGCATACTTTTTGATGGGAAATACCTACTTTATCCTAATAGCTCCACTATAAAGCCGATAGCAATCAATATTCATAACAAATAATGTAACTATGCAAAAAGCAGCACCCTAGCACCCCCTGTTGACAAGCAGAGAAATTACCTACTCGTGTAAAGGGGCGCATCGCTTATAAAATGGAAACATCAATAAGGACGAACTATTCAAGAAATTCGTACCCCATAAGCGTACAGGTTCAACATTGCCTCGGCTTCATTTGAGCTCTCCATATGTCCTTTGGCAGAATCAAGATTAAATGCAGTGTCCAAGCTTCTTCTGGCATTCCATATAGAATCGCCATCAAATTGAGCCGCATCTTCCTGAACACCAAGATGGAACTGTTCCTTTCGCACAGAAGTTTCCTGCACAACCCCCTTTGAACCCACCTTACGAATTTCAACATTAGGTAGCTTGCCTGCACATACACACACAAAAAAAATGATATTAATCATATGAACATGGAAGTGACGTGTTCAATATCATAACAGTAATCCAACTTAGAAGAATCAGTGACAACCTGCAAGTAGAGCATCTACTGTGGCTTCCAAACTGCGATGGATACGTAATTCAGTTTTGGAGACAATCTCAGCAGCACATGTAAATGTTGATGGGCCCTTGCGCTCTAGCACAGTTTTTTGAACCCCTCTCCGGCTCGCTTCTTCGTCACCAAGCGTGACACTCTTCATATATACAATGTAGAAAACTGTAAGAGAAGTTCTTGACGAAAATTGCAACAAATGAAGTGACATGCACACTCAGGCACATGATCGAGAAACCAGTGATTCTACATGCACGGACAGAAGAACCCTATATCTATGAGTTAATTTAGTTTAAAAAAGACACGCATGACAAATGATCTAAACTGTTCAACGGTAATGGTGTTAGCGAGACAGATTATATGTCATTGTCTGTGCGTTCAACTTACATAATACTGCTTTCAAGAGAATATCTTTGGGAAATTGCAATATGAAATGAAAATACGTTTGGAGTATCTTTACCTGTATTCCTCCAACAAGCATCTCCAGTGATGGATTCATGATCAGGTTCTCTATAGTAACACCATGGGCAGTTGCAACCAGCTGTATTCCCCTCTGTGCAATGGTGCTAGCAGCCAAAGCCTCTAGCTTAGTACCAATTTCATCAATAACAATTGCTTGAGGCATATGGTTT
The DNA here is from genome assembly GCA_000970635.1 of Eragrostis tef. NCBI lineage: Eukaryota > Viridiplantae > Streptophyta > Magnoliopsida > Poales > Poaceae > Eragrostis > Eragrostis tef. The sequence goes on from LAPY01000234.1 coordinate 84,739, forward strand.
TCCACAGCCTCTATCAGTACCTGATTGATATCGTACAGACAGAATTAGAATACAAGCTGTATTCCCCTTTGTGCAATTGTGCTAGCCGCCAAAGCCTCAAGCTTAGTTCCAATTTCATCAATAACAATTGCTTGAGGCATATGGTTTTCCACAGCCTCTATCAGTACCTAATTGATACCGTACAAATAAAATTAGAATACTTGGTGAGTTGTCACACATAGACTTGTCATGTTATCTTTATATATGGATGAGTTTCAGAATACATGCAAAGAGGAGGGAAAATATCTGATGTCCTACCGAACTTCGGAACAATCAGTAATCCATGTAGAAATCAAGATAAAACTTTCAGATATATCCTAAAGATAGATATTTTTGAAAGTGTGAGTGTTAATATAACTATGAATCACACAACACCATATACAGGTATGAACGCTTGATTTGACTGAACCCAGGACAACAACGATGACTCGATTCACAGTTCATAAGAATAGTAAATTAGAATTCTATGTGTGTGAGGTGGTGAGGGTTAACAAGCATACAACTTTACTCACACTTCTGAAGGTAAAAATGACTTGTTTCAGATAACAAACCTTATGCTGCATGTCTTGGTTAGGCACTTGCAATCTACGGGCATTGCCTATTCCTGGGTGAGGAATATCACCATCACCACCTATCTCATTTGATGTGTCCACAATCATCACCCGCTTCTTATAATCGTCAGCTAGCATACGGGCAATCTCTCTGCACCACAAGATCACAGCATGGTCATAAATTGGTACGCACACGCTTTGTCACATTTTAAATTTTGTGATTCTAGGTAATACACTATTTATCAATCACAATGGCTAAATCAACATTTAAGGCAAGCTCATCTATCTAACGATACCTTATGACAGTAGTCTTCCCTACGCCCGGTGGACCAATGAGCAGCAATGAGCCACCGTCCTTAACCAAATCCTGAAGCAAATTAGCGCTTCCGGGTACTGCTCGACCAACACGGCAAGTGAGACCTACAATGACGCCCTTCCTGTTCCTGATCGCGCTGATCCGGTGCAGCGTCCGGCTGATTCCGGCACGGTTGTCTGCTCCAAAGTCCCCAACCTATCAAAGGCATCATTCCTAACCACATAAGCTAATTAAGCATGAGTAATAAATAAATTCATTGCGGTGGTTTGAGCTGAACCTGGGAAGTGGCGTGGCGGAGGTCTTCGAAGGATATGGGGCGGTGGGAGAGGAGGAAGTCGCCGGAGGGGAAGCGCGCGAGCGGGGGGCGGCCGAGGTCCATGACCACCTCCACGAGTGCCGGGAGCTCCGGGTGGCCCTCCAC
>LAPY01000234.1:124773-141837 GCA_000970635.1 Eragrostis tef
GAGTCGGCGGCCTCGGCGTTCGAGTCATGGAGGCCGCGAATCGAGTCCGTGGTCACCGACGTCAAGACATCGGTCGACACTGTCAAGTCCGAGCTATCCAAGCTCAACATCATGTGGAATCGGGAGATGCGGGAGGTGATTTCCTCCAAGCCTGGCATCCTCGGTCAAGGATCAGCAACCTCCGCGCGCCCATCTGCTGGAGAGCGAGCTGACGGCCCTAATGGGCACCGCGTTGACAACAATTTCCGGGATCATGTGTTTGGGTCCTCATTCCCAACTCATGACCCGGGAAATGGTATGCCCTTACCCCACCCTGCTAGATCTCGCAGTGTTGACTCACTACCTCTGTTCCATCATGATGCTCGATCTAATGTTGGGAAGTTGCCCAAATTAAATTTTCCTTATTTTGATGGCGAGAATCCCAAGTTGTGGCAGTCGCGTAGTGAGAATTACTTTGACATGTACAATGTCAGTGAATCAGTGTGGGTTAAGGTAGCATCCATGCATTTTTCTGGCCACGCTGCTCATTGGTTACAGTCTATCGAGAAAAAGTTGTCACACATTAGCTGGGTTCAGTTTTGCGGTCTTGTGCATGAGCGTTTTGGTAGGGATGAGCATGAGCTGTTAATCCGACAGTTATTTCACATTAAACAGATCGGATCTGTATCTGATTATGTAGAACAGTTTACTAGTCTGGTTGATCAGCTCCATGCATATGAGTCTGCTCCTGATCCATTGTATTAAAACTAGATTTGTAGATGGTCTTAAGGAAGACATTAGATCTATTGTTCTAGTACAACGTCCATCTACATTGGATGCTGCTTGTGTGCTTGCTGCATTGCAGGAAGAAGTGGGCGATTCAAGCGAGAAGAAGGATTACAAGAAGCCTGACTATTCTTCTCATCATAAACATGAATCCCCCAATGCTCATAAATTTGGAAGCAAAGGAACATATCCTCTGTTACCTCCTCCCAGGCCTGAGCGCTCTAACAACAATATGCATTCTGTGCAAGAAGATAAAAGAGGCACTGAAGCTAAGTCTGCAGCCGACAAGTTGGCAGCTCTGCAAGCCTATCGTATGTCCAAAGGCTTGTGTAAGATTTGTGCAGAAAAATATTTCAGGGGGCATAAGTGTGCACCTACTGTTCAACTTCATGCTGTTGAAGAGTTGTGGGAAATTATGAATGACGTTTCAATGGATTCGGCTACTGTTCCTGATGCTGACTCTTCTGAACAGTAGTTGTTCATGGTCTTGTCTCAAGCAGCAGTAACTGGGCAAACTGCACCTAAAACCATGCGGTTGATGGACAAGTTCATGGACAAAGATATTCTGATTCTAATAGATTCTGGGAGTTCACATTCCTTCCTGAGCTCTAGTATGTCTAATCAGTGCACAAGTGTTGTTCCTCTTGCTTCAGCTATGACAGTTACAGTTTCTAATGGTGACAAACTTATTGTCAGTCACATATCAAGCAAGGCCAGTGGACAATGAATGGCTATCAATTTGAGTCTGATCTCAGAATACTACCCTTGCATTGTTATGATCTCATCTTGGGTATGGACTGGCTTGAAGCTCATAGCCCTATGAAGGTTCATTGGAAGGAAAAGTGGATGTCAGTTCCTTTCAAAGGTACTACTATACTGTTACAAGGCCTTACTCCTGCTATTCCTCCAGATACTATCTTACAGCTATGTAGCCTGACTGGAGACACCAAGGTAGAAGTGCAGCTAGACCAGCTACCACCTGAGATTCAAGCAATCTTGCAGCAATACTCTGAAGTGTTTGAGAAACCTAGTGGCTTACCTCCTAGAAGAAGTTGTGATCATGCAATCCCACTAGTCCAAGGAGCCGGTTCTGCTAATGTCCGCTCTTATAGATACCCACCTGCTCTGAAAACTGAAATAGAGCAACAGGTTCAAGCTATGCTCGACAGTGGTATTATTCAAACAAGTACTAGTGCCTTCTCATCTCCTGTGCTGCTAGTCAGAAAAAAGGATAATACATGGAGGTTTTGTGTGGATTTTAGGCACTTGAATGCTATTACTGCAAAAAGGAAGTTTCCCATTCCTATCATGGAGGAAATATTTGATGAATTGTTCCTAGCAAGTTGGTTCACCAGTTTAGACTTAACTGCAGGATTTCACCAAATACGGTTGCAACCTGGGGAGGAATACAAAACAACATTCTCAACTCACGAAGGACATTTTGAATTCAGAGTTCTAGCATTTGGCCTGACTGAGGTCCTGCAACATTTCAGAGTGCTATGAATGCTACTCTTAAACCCCTGCTGAGGAAGTGTGTCATGGTATTCTTTGATGATATCCTTATTTACAGCAGAACCTGTGAAGAACATGTCCAGCACATCCGAATGGTCTTGGAGCTACTTGCCCAAGAACAGTGGAGGGTTAAGCTGACTAAATGTTCATTTGCCAAATGTCAGCTGAACTATTTGGGCCACATTATCAGTGAGCAAGGTATCTCCACTGACCCAAACAAAGTGAGTGACATTGTAAGTTGGCCAGTTCCACTTAATGTTAAAGAATTGAGGACTTTCTTGGGATTAGCTGGGTACTACATGCGCTTTGTCAGAAATTTTGGAGTCATAGCCAAGCCACTGACAGCATTGCTCAAGAAGGGTGCATTGTTCATTTGGACTAATGATCACCAGGTTGCCTTTGAGACTCTAAAACAATCTCTGTGTGCTGCACCAGTGTTGGCAGTCCCTGATTTTACCAAGCCTTTCTGTGTAGAAACAGATGCTAGTGGTAAAGGTGTGGGAGCTGTGTTATCTCAAGGTGGTCACCCTATTGCATTTATAAGCAAACCTTTGGGACCTAAAACTATGGGTCTGTCAACATATGAAAAGGAATATCTGGCCATACTGTTAGCAGTTGAACAATGGAGACACTATCTACAGTTTGGTGAATTTGTTATTCAAACAGATCACAAAAGTCTTACTCACATAAATGATCAAAAACTAAATACTCCCTGGCAGCAGAAAGTGTTTACTAAGCTCTTGGGACTTCAATACAAGATAGTATATAAGCAGGGCAGTGAGAATCATGTGGCTGATGCATTGTCTAGAAGATCTCATGAGGAAGCAACCTTCCTAGCTATGTCTTCTAGTATACCTAAATGGCTCTCTGAGGTCATAGAGTCTTATGCTTCTAACTCTAAGTGTCAAGCTCATGTAGCTGCTCTTGCAGTGGACCCTCAGGCTGTACCCAACTTTACAATGATTGATGGAGTATTGAGGTATAAAAATAGAATTTGGATTAGGAACTGCCCAGCACTGCACAATAAAATCATCACAGCATTACATTCTGCTGCTATAGGAGGTCACTCTGGAATTCCTGTTACTACCAGGAGAATCAAACAACTATTTGCTTGGAAAGGAATGAAACTGTCTATAGCTGAATTCGTCAAGAGTTGCTCTGTTTGTCAGCAGGCCAAACCTGATAGATCTAGGTATCCAGGTCTGTTACAGCCTCTGCCAACTCCTGATCATGCTTGGCACACAGTTTCCATGGATTTTGTTGAAGGGTTGCCTACTTCTGGATATGCTAACAGTATTTTAGTGGTGGTGGATAAATTCACTAAATATGCCCACTTTGTGCCTCTGCATCACCCATACACTGCTGAAATAGTGGCAAGGGTTTACATAGATAACATTTACAAGCTCCATGGCCTGCCCAAGGTTATCATATCTGATTGGGACATCATCTTTACAAGCAAATTCTGGACTGAGCTCTTTGCCTTGGCTGATGTCCAGCTCTGTATGAGCTCATCTTACCATCCTCAAACAGATGGCCAAACAGAGCGTGTTAATCAGTGCATGGAGACCTTTCTTCGTTGTTTTGTTCATGCATGTCCTAAGAAATGGAGTAAATGGTTGGCTCTAGCTGAGTTTTGGTACAATTCAAGCTTCCATTCTGCTATCCAGCGTTCACCATTTGAGGCACTATATGGGTACACTCCTAATCACTTTGGCATTGATTCTTCCACAACTTGTTCAGATCCGAATCTATCTGATTGGCTCAAGAACCGTGCACTCATGACTGATGTTATCAAGCTCCACATAGCTCGTGCTCAGGAACGTATGAAACGACAAGCTGACAAGAATCGTTCGGAGCGTGAGTTTCAGGTGGGTGATTCAGTTTACCTCAAGTTACAGCCATATGTCCAATCATCATTGGCTCACGGCTCCAGTCAGAAACTGTCATTCAAGTTCTTTGGGCCGTTTTCTGTGGTTGAACGCATTGGGTCCGTAGCCTATAAACTCAATTTGCCTGAAGGAAGTTCAGTCCATCCTGTCTTTCACGTGTCACAGCTTAAGCAGGCAGTTGGAGCTAAACATCAGATCAGCAGTGCCCTACCAGGTATCTCTTTTCCGGTGCAGGTACCGATGAAGATCTTGCAGCGTCGTATGATGTCTCGCGGAGTGGATAATGTCGCCCAAGGTCTGGTAGCCTGGTCTCACATGCCGGATGATTTGGCAACTTGGGAAGATCTGGAGCATCTGAAGCAGCGTTTTCCGCGCGCGCCAGCTTGGGGACAAGCTGGATCTAAAGGAGGAGGGAATGTCAGCACCAGCGATGGTACAGCCCAAGCTAAGGAAGATGCGGACCATGGGCCTCGGCGTAGCTCTCGGCCCAGGAAGCCCAACGCGAACGTCACCGGTGGCGAATGGGTGTAACGCGCGGTGAGATGCGTGAGTCTATAAGTAAAAGTGAGAGAAGAGAATGTGGCATCAATTATTGTATCGAACAGAACAACTTGTTCTCCAATCCTTCCTTTGCAATACAACTCCTCCGAACTCTCGTCTCCGTCTACTATTCCCTTCCGTATCTCTGTTAGGTTGCTAACACGGCTCCGTCGCTTGTCAGAACGTGCAGAGCGTGGGTGTGATGATGGGCCCCACAAGCAGGTGGAAAACCAGCCACGCGACCGTCGCCGCTGCGAGCGACGAGCAGCCCTTCCTCTCACATTCGGGTAGAAGATTCCTGACGCAAAACGGTCGTGACGACCATTGTTGGCCTTGCCATCGTTTGCTGGGACAACAGCTTGCTCTGCTTGCCTGGGCGCGTTTCAAAACATCTCGGTCCTGCTACTCAACGCACCATGGGAAGCCGGCATGGCCTTGTCTCCCTATGCAATTTTGAAAACATCTCTGCCCTTGCTACTCAACGCACCATGGGAAGCCGGCGGCCCCATCATGGCGCTAGCTGGTGATCGACTCCGCAGTCTATGTCGCGGTCACCGTTCGCCACCATGAATCCGAGAATATCTCCAGTCTGCAGAGCGCCGCTCGGGCACCACGTTCGCCTTCTACTTTTACTTTTTTTGGCACATACAAGCGCTCCCTCTCGTGAACACACGCAAGCACAACCTATCCGGGTTAGGATTCAGTTTGATTCATCAAAGAAAAAGCACACATTGGATGCCTGCTGAGGCATGTGCCGCGCCCAAAGAGGCAGGCGCTGCAGTGGCGAAGGTGAACGTGTCCCGTCGTTTTGCTGCAAGTACTACCACCACACGTGCGGCTTGGACGTCAGCCTCGACGCCTGCTTTGACAAGGCGCACAGGCACATTGCATTGGTGCTGCGCCGTCCAATGGCCAACCATCGGAGCTGTTCTGGCCTCGCGCGCGAGCACGCAGACCGCAAGCAGAACCGGTCGCGTGCACGGCGGAGTGCTCCTCCTCCCGCCGCCGGGCCAGTCAGCCCTCGCAAAGCCAACGCGCGCAAGAGTAGTCAATGCTCAGATCGACTAGAAATGCTGATGTTCGCTGGCCACAGTATGCCTCCCTGGTCGTGGCCGGCGTAAGTAGGTAACGTCGTACGTGGACTGTTGGACACCTGTGGCCAGACTTCCTGCATGATGAAACACGGGGGAGCAACGGCTGACTTCTGGAACGCGCAGGCACAACGGAGAGGAAAGGTACGGAGGCGGCGTTCCCGGCGACCCTGCCGTGGTTTGTGGTCGCCATTTTTACAAGTAGCGTCCTCCTGAACGCGGCGGAGCTCCGGCGAAGCAGAGGAGACGATAAGGGGGGGGGCGCCAAAACATCTCGGTCCTGCTACTCAACGCACCATGGGAAGCCGGCATGGCCTTGTCTCCCTATGCAATTTTGAAAACATCTCTGCCCTTGCTACTCAACGCACCATGGGAAGCCGGCGGCCCCATCATGGCGCTAGCTGGTGATCGACTCCGCAGTCTATGTCGCGGTCACCGTTCGCCACCATGAATCCGAGAATATCTCCAGTCTGCAGAGCGCCGCTCGGGCACCACGTTCGCCTTCTACTTTTACTTTTTTTGGCACATACAAGCGCTCCCTCTCGTGAACACACGCAAGCACAACCTATCCGGGTTAGGATTCAGTTTGATTCATCAAAGAAAAAGCACACATTGGATGCCTGCTGAGGCATGTGCCGCGCCCAAAGAGGCAGGCGCTGCAGTGGCGAAGGTGAACGTGTCCCGTCGTTTTGCTGCAAGTACTACCACCACACGTGCGGCTTGGACGTCAGCCTCGACGCCTGCTTTGACAAGGCGCACAGGCACATTGCATTGGTGCTGCGCCGTCCAATGGCCAACCATCGGAGCTGTTCTGGCCTCGCGCGCGAGCACGCAGACCGCAAGCAGAACCGGTCGCGTGCACGGCGGAGTGCTCCTCCTCCCGCCGCCGGGCCAGTCAGCCCTCGCAAAGCCAACGCGCGCAAGAGTAGTCAATGCTCAGATCGACTAGAAATGCTGATGTTCGCTGGCCACAGTATGCCTCCCTGGTCGTGGCCGGCGTAAGTAGGTAACGTCGTACGTGGACTGTTGGACACCTGTGGCCAGACTTCCTGCATGATGAAACACGGGGGAGCAACGGCTGACTTCTGGAACGCGCAGGCACAACGGAGAGGAAAGGTACGGAGGCGGCGTTCCCGGCGACCCTGCCGTGGTTTGTGGTCGCCATTTTTACAAGTAGCGTCCTCCTGAACGCGGCGGAGCTCCGGCGAAGCAGAGGAGACGATAAGGGGGTGGTCGCTATTTGAGATAGCGACCACCCCTGGTCCATCGACGTCATCCGATCCGTTACGGGCGTCCTGGATTCGTTGAGATTGCAAGGGACTTGATCGTCAAGCACGTTCCCAGCTCTGCCGAATCGCCGGAGTAAGAAGCAGCAGCAAGCAGCCAGCCGAGCTCGAGGCCCAGCGTCCTTGCCTCGGCGGGCGACGAGGCACAGCCGGACCCTCGCCGTCGCTTCCTTCAAAGTTCAAACGGGTCGCTCTGGGCGGATGACCAGGCGGAAAGCCTCGGGAGGGAGATACAGAGAATTGCTAAACTGAACTCACGTGAGCAGTATGTGACGAACAAAAACTGATGCGTCTCTTGCCCTGTTTCGGGCGTTTCCAATGGAATGGCAGCGCGTATGCAGTTGAGTACGTGCGTTAGCTTGCCAGTGCATAATACGATTAGTGAAGTACGTACGTGCACGGTTTTGCATTGCGGAACATACACGCGAGTATACACTACAGCTTACAGGGCACGGCTGCACCTGCACGCACAAGCAAAGCAGGCCGCCGCGCCGCCGCCGCCACCCAACTTGAAGGAACGCAGGTCCTCTCGCGCTCGACGCGCAGTGCATCTCCGTGTCCCCACCGGACCCGACCCGGCCGCACCCTGCGCGGCGGACCATATGTGGATCGGTTCGGCGCGACTGGCCTCCGGCCCTCTGTTCCTATTCCAGGGAGGCATACTGTGGCCGGCGTCTCCCTAGTCCCTATTCCCAGTGACAAGCACTTCTCTCTATTCCGGTTGATTTATGATTAATTTCTGCCGACGCAATGAGTTGCAAATGGAGTTCGACGGCAACGACAGTCCGTCTGTGTCGCGAACTGTGCATATATATGACCAAAGTGGCTGCGTAAGACTGTAAGAGTAGTTCGAAAAAAAAAAAGAAAACGAAGCGTTGATTAGGCTTTGGGCCTTTCCACGTCGGCTTGGACTCGGCCCAGAAGCTTGACCCCGCGCGTCCCATTGACGATTCACGAACACCGACCGCAGCGCACGCACGAGCTCGCACTGGATTCGGCCGCTCCGAACTCCGGAGTCGCTGCGACTGCGAACCCCCGGAGAAGACGAACTGCAGCGGCCTGCTCTGGTTCCGCCGAGGAGCAGCAGCTGCGCCAGTCGCGCCTCCCCCGCGGACGCGTTCTACTGGTGATCCAAAACCCGATTTAGGGTTGCTGGTAAGCAAGCTAAACCTGCTCTGACGCAATTTGTTCCGTTAGATAGATCTCTTCATGCTTTGCGAGCTGTGAAATCAAGTTTAGAACTGAGAACAGGGAAGATTGGGTATCCAGTTGAACCCCCATGCCCTGTATTTTGTCCGCCCCTGGCTGATTCTGCTTGTGTTTGTATGCTGGGGTAGTGGGGTGAGGCAGGATTTGAATTTGTGCAGGGCGTTGTAGATGATTCTGTGAGTAGGGCTTTGGGAATTTGGGTCCTTCATGAGTTCGGAAGAACCGCTGCTTATTTTTAACCACCCTGTTCAATAACTTGTTTACCTCACTTTGATAACGAGCTCTCTGTGCAATGATTAATGTGAAATGCCGCAAAGGAGAGGGGTCTGAGGAGGGATTCTTGGTCGTTGCTTGTTTCATCTATCATGCGACTTTGGGAATCTGTCGATCGCCCTTCTCTGAAGACAATGGCTAGACAGTTTATGCCCTAAAAATAGAGATCATGTTTTTGCTGTAAACTTTGCTGAGAACAATCACTTTTCGTAATTTGCCCTAAAAATGTTACTTCCTTATAGTCGATGAAACAGGGGAGCATCTAGTTAATACATTACTTTGGGCAACTCTTATCATCACTGTCTGTTGTGTCTTAAGTCGAAGATGCACTCTCAGTCTCAACTATAGCTTGTTCCAGTCTGTTTGATCTGGAGCGAACAATTTAGGGTGCTAGTCAGTCTTCCACTCTCTGTACATCACATATGAACAATCTCATTCTTAAACTAATTCCTTTCTCAGATATTAAATTACTAATTAGCTTTCTATATCACAGGTGCCAGAACATGCTTTGGATTTTGCCTTGTAATCTCCAGGAAGGCTTTGTGGTGACTTCATAAAGCACTACCCTTGCCTTCTACACCGAACATGTGGACCAACATTTTCAAAATAGTATGATAGATCTTATACCACATCTCCTCCTTTGTTCTGTTCAATGTCTCCTGTGCCTCCTTTTGCAACACCAGAACTTGGCAATTTGTTCTGTCCTGTATTCCTGTTACATTATGTCATGAAAATGAAAACTTTCCAGTATGCAAACGTCTGTTTCTTCAATTGTAGCTTCTTGCGAAATGATTTAGTTCATGTACTTTCTTGTTCTTGCCACCCAGCCAGTTGTGGCCAGCCATTTTCTTTTAAAAAGCAATATAATGCACTTTTCAATATCTGGATTCACGATATGATAAGTATTCAGGTATATTCACTCAAAGAAGTAGTTGTATGATGATATAATTTTTAACCAGAAATATGCTGTGACAAAAAGTGATAACTGACGATGAACCCTGATTTATGGAGATTATCAGAAGTAGCGGGGACACATGCATTTTCATTTTTCGCCAGAGTATTCTACAATTTTGACAAACATATTGTACATTTTTCACCTCAACTTGTAGCTCAAAGATATTTTCCCCCCTTTCGGTCATTTGTACCTAAATTTGCTTCTGCAACGTGACTGACATAATTTTTGCTATATTTGTATGTTTTTCTCAATCAGGCGGAGCTCCAAACAGTCTCATGGTTTCAGTTCCTTCCCAATGAACCAGAATCAACTACAACTTCTGAGAGAAGGTTTACATGCGTTCCCCCTATGGTCTTTTATGTTGTATCTTAGCTGTCTTTGTGCTTTTATTTGTGTGCTAAAGTATTTTCTCTTTCTGTGGATCATTTCTTCCGTTCAGTTCGAAGGCCGAGCAGAAAGATGCTCTTAATAAGATTGTGCTGGCGGCATATCTTCGCTTACAGAGTGAAGGTTTCTTAAGTACCTGGACAAATTCTTTTGTTGGTCCCTGGGATCCATCTCAAGGAGAGCATAATCCTGGTAATAAACTAATAATTACACATGCTACCTGTTTGCCTATAACCATTTGCTTTTCCTCTTTCCTCTTATGTTTAGGCTATGTTCACGCATGGCCACATAATTTTCTTATTATTTTTTTGAAACTTATAATTTTATTATTTTTACAGATGAGAAGATCAAGCTCTGGTTGTTTATTCCTGGCCGTCACTCTGTGGTAACTGAGAATGCACAACCTGTTGTGAACAAATTAAGAGGTTTGTTCAGGTTGAACTTTGTTGTTTGCAGCGCCATAGTTCAGTTCTTGTATTTGCTTATTTCTATTCTTATTCTGTTCTGTAGTTATTTCAAATGGTTTGTGGGTAGCTCCAGGCAACTCAGAAGAGGTTGCAGCCGCTCTAACCCAAGCATTGAGAAATTCTTTAGAAAGGTATCCTTTTTTTTTTTGATATTGTAGCTAGTTGTCCATCTTGTTGAGTTATATTCTATATTGTTTGTTTTTGTACAGATCACTCAGAGGGCTTTCCTATGCAAGATTCGGTGATGTTTTTACAAAATACAACCCCCCCACAAGAAATCAAAACAGCTTTAGGTTTGTCAAATGATGAATTTATGCTCTATTTGTTATTTTTCTGTTCCTGCACTGATCACTGGATAAGATGTTTATAAAGGTCCTTGCATGATTTGTCGGGATTTGGGAGATACACTAATTCTTGTCAAAAATGGCAGCAAAAGTTATTCACTACTGTTTTTAATATGATACGTATTAGAGTCTGCATTTATTTCTGTGTTTGAATAGGATGTATATGTCTGGTACTAACTTTTTTTTTAAAAAAAATAATCCCACTTAAATTTATACAAGGTGGTGCAACTTAACCTCTTTTTTTTTTTATTAACCAAATGGTGCGACTTAGCTTTATTGCTGTTGCTTCTTCTTTCAGCGTGGGTGGTGCAAATGATCTCATGCAATGGTATTAACCTTTATATGTAATCTAGAATATATTGATGCTCCTAAATGTATTATTTGATTCCTTGAACTTGGAGAAGAGCATATGGCTGTGGCTGATAATATTCAAGAACAAGTGCTTTTCTTGATCCTTTAATATCATTTCCTTGTTTCAGGCGAGCACAGCCTACAGTAGAGTTTGTCTTTGCTGCCACCGACGAAGCAATATTTGTGCACGTTATAATATCTGCAAGGTCAGTGCTCAATGTTCATGATTCCCTATTAATTGCCGATCCTAATAAGTTTATTTATGTATTGATGGCTTTACCTTTGAATAATCCATTCTACTAGGTATATGCGGAATCTTTGTAGTGATGATATAGAGAAAGTTCTCTCTCATTCGCCTCGATCTATTGGTGAAGGTCTTCCAGGTACTGTTCCACTTAACGATGTCTTTTACATCACTTACTTTTCTGGCAAGCACTGCAATTCTTTCGGAAACAAATTTGCTCTTTTTTGGCTTGTTTCCATTCAATTTCTAAAATTATTTTTAGGGTCGAGCAAAAGGAGAAAAATGTGAATTCGATTACAATAAGGAATAATCTGAAAATGCTACCGCTCAAAACTCTATTCGTGAACATGCATCATGGTGAATCCTTGACTGATTTAAGTACAACATTCCAGAATTTGTTCCTTTATTCATAAAGGCTGTGGAAGGTGGTAATTGGTAAGCTTATAGTTATAGCTCAAAAGTATTGTTTCCCTATTGCTAAACTTACTAGGATGTCCCTTCCGTTTTCTTCTGTCTAGATCAAAAATGTTTTTTTGTCAGAATTAGTTCTCCAAACAGGACTGCAGTTTATAGGTTGAAGCACAGTCAAGTGGTATGCCATACTTGGTTTTGTCTTGAATTGGGCCTGTGAAGTATAAAATGCTTCGAATGAGCCAGGAGTAAAGATGGTTCTAGTAATCTCTTGGCATTTTGACTTAACAGACTTGCACCACAAATTTTATTGATTGTTAACTTCACTTTTCTAGCCGTTCCACATCTGTAATTTATACGTTGTGTTTACTATGTAACATGTTACACTGAATGTTGCAGTTGTTGTTGCACCTAGTGGAATGCTGGGTAGACTTGTTGGTTGTTGTCCAAGTGATCTTGTCAGACAAGTTTACTCAAGGTATTTCAAGTGAAGTCAAATTGGTTTGTATGTTAAGCTTATTTCCTTTTAAGAACTATGCATTCAGCCTGCGCACATATTCTCAAGTAAAGAAGCTCCGCTGATTAGTTTGATTAGCTTGCTATGTCTCTTGGATTGTTGGTTGCGATCTAATTTGCACATGAACACATGTACGAGATTTTGTTAGATGTTCTTATGAAGGGTATTTAATCATGCTTGTACTTCTAAGGACAGTTAGATGTACAGAGCACCTCATTTTGATCCCGTGTCTCATTTCAAATTTCTGTAACACTTTCAGCAAATCGTCAACGCCTAATTTACCAGGATTTACTCAACCGACCATATGTCAGCTCAGAGGCCAAAGTTACTATGTTGAAGTTGCACTTGGCTTTCCAGCTGCTTCAGCTGACAATGTTCCTGAATTGGAAAATAAGCATATAAAAAAAGAATCAGATTCAGTGAAGGACCCTCCATTGGTTGCAGATGGACAGAAAAAGCTAGAATCACCTGATAACCTTCCAATTCTTGAAAGGACATTTATTTACCCACCTGAAGCTGTTTTGGTTCCTATGGTCCATCAGGCGTTTCTTCGCTTTTCTAGTAAAAGGTACTAATCTTGCTATTATATTCTAAATATAGCTGAGAAGGACATGACTTATCTTTTCTTTGCAGAATGTGGTTACAGGGCTGGTTGGGAAGTTCATCATGGGAGGCATGGCCGTTCTGGAATTTTTCTCCATCTTCTTACTTTCAGAACAGGTAAGTTTGAGCTATCGCTTTTGCCTTTCGGATCATTGACAGCATGTTCGTGTACCCATGTTGTTATCTATAAGTCGGTGGTTCTATGAAATGAAGCACGTCGGGGAAACCTGATTGGTCTTGGTGTACCCTGATTACTGGCTGTGCACGATTTGAATTCCTTTTAAGCTACTTTGTATTTAACTGGAATGTTATTTCTCTCTCAATGTACTGTTTGACAGGGTTAATAGCAAATGAGTTTCTGTAGGAAGTGAGTAAAAAACACTCGCATTTGATCTTGTCCAGTACTTGTGTTTTGTCAGATTGTTGTATATGTGATCCTTTCTTAACTCTTTTTACTCTCCTTTTCTAATTGTCTTCTTTAAAAGATTCAAAACTAGGGTTGAATCTGTGTTACCACCAATATTTTCCTTTTTTTTTAAACATGTGACTTGATCTGGCACCTGGAACATGACTGTTGTGAATTGCCATCTTGATCCATGTTTGCTAAAGCTTGGAACCTTCAACGTCAGCGATTTGGATTAGACTTAGTATACTATGACGGGCATATGATCTGATGCATAATATTTCAAAGAGTCACACCTTTTTACAAGTGGTAACTTGTGCAGAGGACGGTGGTTACTAGCATGAACATCTGCTACCTCTATACAGCTTAATATGTTTTTTTACCGCATGACCCATGGTTCATATATGATATACCTTTAAATTCTTGCAAAAAGGAATATAATTATATGTAAATTCGTTTGTGTCCATTGATCATTGTAAATAGCATTAAGTTGCTTTATACGATTTTTCTCTTTTGCTTTTAATAATCTTTTTGATCATAACTTCTTCCCACTTAAATTGTTGTGATGTGTTAGCAGTTCTTTCCTTGGATCTTCTCGTGGGCTTGGAGTGAATTCTAACTTTCTGAGACTAAGAAGACAAAAGAACAACAAATGCAACAGCATGGCTAGTAGTATTAGTAGTGTGAGTAGCACTTCCAATGGAAGTGATCGTGCAGTTGCCACTGAAGGTGATCTGTTAGCTGATGCTGACTCTATGGCATGCCGTCAACCTGATATGCCGTCCAACAATGATAATACTGGGAGCAAGGTGGTTCTGTTTATATTCCTTCTAAATTGTGTATTTTAGAATGTACAGTTGATCTTTTTCCTATGTCTTGCTACTAAAGTGATGTTGTTCGTTTCCTTCGCTTTTAGTATCTAGATTTCCTAATTACATCCTTATTGTGGTCACAACGCCATTATTGACATGAATTTCTTCCCCCCTCTATCGAGGCAAACATTTCTTGAAGTAGTAAGTGATAAGTATCTATATAATCTTTTGATCTCTGGAAAACTATATATGCAATTGCAAAGCACTTTGAAGTCATGTTTAATATGGCAAAAAAATGTGAAATCATTCGTAGTTTTTGTTTCTTTGGAAATGCGTACTGCTTTAGGCAACAGATTGTCCAAATATTGATGTGGCAGATAAAAATGAAACAATAATCTAGATATAAATAGATGAATCAAGTGGCGGCGGACACTCAAGTGGTACCAGAACACAGTTGAGAAGCTTATAGATGTACCCATGTTTGGATAAAAATAAACCAGCTAATAGGAACTTGGTGATTCTGTATTTGAAAGAAAATAGGCCTCCACATTCGAGCTGAATACAACTCAAATTAGGTGGTAAGGGTGTTTACCCACCGATCCATCCCTACCACTGACTATGCTAGTTTATACATAGCATTGTTTTGTGTAATTATGTTATTTTGTGTTCAAATACTGATTCACTTGAATCTATGTTTACATAAAACACAGATCACCCATTTATTTGTTCTGTTGATGCTGAAATGGTCAAAAGGTCTAATATTTCTTGCCTAAATGTAGCCAGGCGTGCATGAACGATTATTCTGGTGAACTGTTGATTAGTTTTAATTTTTGGAATGATATTCTTGGAAGCAAAACGTTATGCAATTATACTGTTTTGTTACTGTGGCACGAGTGCAATGGCATCAATATATTCATGATATACTTTCTTTTTTTTGAAAACAGTTATCCAAGCGTCCTCGCTCTGAGATAACAGAGGTTTCTTCTCATGCCGGAAAAGAAGTTGAAAACATACAAGGTGCAAATGGTCAGAGTGGACGCCCTTGGGGCTGGGATGATGAGGGCGTTGTGATGGACATCAATATACTTCTTTTGGAGTTTGGAGATTTTAGTGATTTCTTTCAAGAGGAAGAGTTAGATTTTGGTGAGGTAGGCATTCTATAATGTTCATGTAGTGCAGTACTATACAATAGTACTTACGAGTATTTATTTATCAATAGACCGGTAAGTACAACAATAATTAAGGGAGTTGAGTAATTTATGAGACCCTCATGATAGCACTGAGGTGAACTTTAGAGCTAGCAAATAGATTACAATTTTAGATTATTTTTCAAATATTAATCACGCTTCATGCTGCTAAATGTGTCATTAGTCACAACATGCTGACTAGAACACTGTATTAAATCTTGCTATTGCATTTTGGAATGCTGCTGCAGCTTCGTATTCTTTTTTAGGGAAATTTTACCACTTCTACCTTGTATACATTGTACCAGTGACTTCACCAGTGCCTTTAAGTGTGTAGTTCTGTAGAACTCTGTACATTTGCTCGAAATTGGAACATGTTAATTGTGATATCACCTAAAGCTTGTGAATGCAACGTATAATCTCATCCCTGTTTGCATTCTGCTTTGGCTAGAAGTCATGTAACTATTGCTTATCTGCTTGCTGGATCTTAGCAATTTGAAGCATGACATGTAACATATAAATTCATTTGACAGCGATTTCATGTTGGAAAGTTGAATTTTCTTGTAAACGTTATTATCATTTGTTGCAAACAGCGTTTGCAAATGTCGCAATAGTGAATATTGCAGCATCTGAAAACATAGGATAATGTTTCATGCGACATTCAGCCTACACAACATTTTTGAAACAAAGACTGCAACAAGTCGAAACAACATGTGCAAGAAGTTTCCATGTTTGCAACACTAAGAACTTTTTCACTGGATATAACATGCTATCTCTGTCAAATTAACGTTCAGTCTATGCAGGAAGTTCCCAAGTTTGCAACATTCAGTCTCTGCATCTTTATTTGCATCTTTTGGATCTACCTGTGCTATTACTTCATGTAAATAAAGTTTCATTTTGTATAGCCTCCAGGTACTGCCGAATCCCATGCCCTTGTAATTCCTGCTTCCGACTGTGGCGATGTCACATTTGCAGATAGTCCATCCACAGCTATGGATATCCCTGAACAAAGACTTTCTCCAGTTGGTTTCACATCTTTGGACGCATTTGACCACCAAAGCATGACACCTGTTCAGGATGTTGTTTCTAAAGTTCAAGAACCTCAGAAAGATATTGCAACACCTACACGGTCCCAATCCTTAGTGTCATCATCTGGTAGATTTGATTATCTCACCAGAGCTGAAGCAATGCTCACATTTGCACCAGAATATGCTGCCGTTAAAATTCCTGCTGCTGAGGTGCCAACATCATTGTTTACAAATCCATACATGCCCATATCGAAGAAACCAGGGAGTTCTAGTTTTAGCTCAAGAGTTTATTCATATGATGTCACACAACGTTCTCAAATTGAGTCCATAGAAGACAAACCTGAGAAGCCTGTTAAACTAACTTCTGGCAACCTTTCACGTGATGTTGGTACATCAAACTTATACACTCTAGTCCAAGGTGGGAAGAAAGAAAGTGACAAGAGTTTAAACAATACCGATGTACAGTCATGTAAGGCAGAAACATCGCCACCTATTTCTGGTGTGACTTCATTTAGTTCTTCTCTGGTTTCACAAAAGAAGAGTGACAGCTTGTTTAATCCTGGGTATTTTCTGCTATCTATGAAGACTGCTCTTGCAACTGAACTGGAATGCATTACATTCCAGGCCGCCATGTGCAGAATAAGGCATACTCTATTGTCTTTGAGAAGCAAAGCATCCAATGAATCCAAAACTGCTCTCTCCAGTTTTATGCAGATAGAGGCCAGCAACAAGTCCGATATCACCCCCAAGTATGATATAAGAAAGAAAGAAAATGTGCCAGTTAGGCTGTCTA
>LAPY01000234.1:150783-163765 GCA_000970635.1 Eragrostis tef
TGTTATTAGTAGCCGCCAAGACACTAAAGTTCTTCAAAGCCTTTTTATCCAAATTCTGCAGCAGGGTTGTCTAATAATGTCATCTTCACCTGAGGCGAGCAATATGAGACCAAGAGATGTAATAATAACCCGTATTGGAGGTTTCCTTGAACTTGAAATTCAAGGTACTGCATTTTATAGTAAACTCAGTTATCTTTTTGTATTAGGGTTTAATGTGTGATTATCTTAAATTTTTTGTATGCAGAATGGCAAAAGGCAATTTATTCTTTTGGCGGTAATGAAGTCAAGAAGTGGCCTTTGCAGCTACGCCGATCTATACCTGAGGGTATTCCATCTAACACTAATGGGCCGACACTCCAGCAGCAAGATATGGCCTTAATTCAAGACAGAAGCATGCCTTCCTCGCCAAGCCCATTGTACAGCCCTCATTCAAAGTCTAGCTTCATGAAAGGTGGACTCGGGCAATCAGGCAACAAAAAGCAGATCTTAGTGGAACAAACAGGAATAGACAGTTCAAAGGGTTCATTGCATTTGGTTCGCAGCATCAGTTTGGTTGCAGTGTCCCAAGATCATTCATTGCATCTCGCATGCCAAGCAGATTTATTGACCAGACCTACTTCTGGTAAGCACTTCCTGAACAGTTTATGCCATGTAATGGGATATTTGTTCAATTAAACATTTTCTTCTGACACAGTAATTATTATTTTTTACTTTTCTATACATGATAACTTCATGATATCATTTTGAACTTACAACTGTTATGCCTTAAATCATTTTAACCTGTGACAATGGACATATGATTATTTACATGAGCGCATCATAAATCAATTAGAAAATCATGCTTTATTTTTGGGTGGCTGTTCAAATTTGCTGATAAATCTCCTCTTGTTTGCAGTTTTTTTTTCTAAAAAAGGATATCTTGTTTCTAAGTAAATCAATAGTAAAAAGATGGAATCTATTTATGCTTCACAAGTTGTTGCCTCTTTCACAGGTGAAGGGAATCAAGGTAGCAGTGGCCCTTCTAGTTATTTGGAAGGGTTTACCCCTGTTAAGTCCATTGGGTCACTACCAGCATCGGGCTCATATCTCCTAGTTCCTTCACCAAGTATGAGATACCTGTCTCCTGCAACATTACAACTCCCAACATGCCTCACATCAGAATCTCCACCCCTTGCCCATCTGTTGCACAGCAAAGGGACTGCGATTCCCCTGGCAATGGGCTATGTTGTCTCCAAAGCCGTCCCATCTGTAAGAAGGGACTTTGCACAAATCACTAAAGAGGAAAGGCCATCTGTCCTTTCGGTTAGCATCATCGATCACTATGGCGGCAGCATTGCCACTGTTCAAGATAAGATGAGCCGGGGGGCTGGCGGTAGCAACATGAGCAAACAGGGAAGGAACTTCACTCAGGAAACAGCAACTCGAGACCACGAGATGGAGATGCATAATGTCCTGGAAGCTGTGGCTGCTGCAAGCCCGGTCTACATGGAACGGCGCAGTGCCCTGCCCTTCCACTGTGATATGGTCCTACGGTTGAGGCGACTTCTCCACTATGCTGATTGGCATCTCTCTCAACCAGCAGAGACTGGAGAGATGGCTTAAAGGGATGACTAATTGGTATGTAGTTCTTACACTTGGAAAACAAAAGAGAGGCGAATTGGTGATCAAAATTCTGTGTGTATGTACTCCTATCTAGGTAGGTAACTGAGGGCACATTGACTAACTCTAACCTGATTTTGCCATATAGTGAGTGACACTTGTAAGTAATGGCGTGCGCAGCAATACACTGATACCTCTCCTTAAAAAAGAGAGGCGAATTGATGATTAATCATAATGTTTTAGTTACTAATTTGATAGATTGTGTCATTGGGCGGCTGGTTTTTTTTTTCCTCCACACGGCTGTTTGTATGTCACAAATTGTTTAAAACATAAAACCTGTGCAGGCTACGTTCATATTTAGCGGTGGTAATTATTTTTCAGTAGCAGATGACGTGGCTATCGACAACTAGGTGTCTTATGCTGCGTTCCTCAATGTAGAGTTGTCAGCCCGATCTCTCGGTAGGTATTCATAGGTGTAAGGTGTCTATGTACTTTGTTTCGTAAATGAGGAAAGTGAAATATGTGACTTAGTTGAGAGGGTCGATTCCTGCTATCAGGACTCACGCTTGCATGTGGATCCTTAAAATGTACTCCCTCCGTTTGGAAAATCTTGACGTTTCCGACCGGCTTTCTGAAGTAAAAAGAACTGCTGTTGGAACGTCATCATTTGCCGAACGGAAGATCATTTGTAACCATGGGTATTTTGCCTCTATCGAGGGTGGGAAAAGATAATCAGAACCATGCAAACGGCAAACAGGCAACAAACCTGAGGCAGTGAGGCCATGCAACGCACACTGGACGTCCAAAATATGATAAATATTTTCGCAAAAAAAATGATAAATACAAAATTGACTACAGACGAAAAAAGAATACTCTCCGTTGTTTTGTTACAATATTATTAATGTTTGAAATTGAGCAAACCAACATCATAGGAGTAGCTAAGTAGTGTACGGGAGTTCCGTACTTTTTTGACAGCTTCGGATGAATATGTGCGGGGATTGGGGAAGCTCGTGGACGACTACGGGGGGTTGGCCAGCAAATCGCCGCTCGAAAAAGAAGACCCAACCAAGACCCAACACATAAACTAATAATTTTTCACGTTACTAAAAAGCAAATCGCTGTGCAATGTGATTTTAGAGCCGCGCATTTTAGGCCCAAAACGAGCCGGGTTTTCGTCATCTTCTAACATCACTCATTAGTGTTACGTCTCGAAAACGCTCGCAGATCGCGTGACGCGTCCATGGAATCAACCCAAACCCAAACTCGCAGCAGCAAAGCAAGAGAAGAAGACGCCCAAGAGAAGGCGGGGGACATGAAGCTCGTGTGCCCGTAGCAGCGCGAGCCACTCCACGCCAACCATTTTCTTTGCCCATTTCCACACACACACACTCGGGCCCTCACAGGCCGGCAACTCGGCGGCTCCAGCCCAAGAGAAGGAAAAAATAACAATAAAAACGAGCTAAAAATAAAAAAGCAAGAGCGAGCAAGCGAGACGAGACGAGACGGAGCTGCTGCTAAAAAAGAGGTCAAGGCAAAAGCGACCAAATCTCGCAACAGCGAATTCCCCCACACCCCTTCCTCCCTCCCCCACTTTCCCTTCCCTTCCTCGGCGCGATCCAAATCCGGCCATGGACGGCGGGGCGCAGCCGCCGGACACGGAGATGGCGGACGCCGGCCCCGGCGGGCGGAGGAGGAGCAGGAGGGATGATGGAAAACATCCAGGCAACGCTCAGCCACGGCGGGCGGTTCATCCAGTACAACATCTTCGGCAACGTGTTCGAGGTCACCGCCAAGTACAAGCCCCCCATCCTCCCCATCGGCAAGGGCGCCTACGGCATCGTCTGGTCCGCCCCCTCTCCCTCCTCTGATTCGCGCGTCGTTCCAATCCGCCGGTGTCTCTCTCTGATTCATGCGTCTCTCTCTGTGTGTTTTTGGCAGCTCGGCGCTCAACTCGGAGACTGGGGAGCAGGTGGCGATCAAGAAGATCGCCAACGCCTTCGACAACAAGATCGACGCCAAGCGCACGCTCCGCGAGATCAAGCTGCTGCGCCACATGGACCATGAGAATGTTAGTCTAACCCGCGCCACCCGCTGATCCGTCCAGCACCTCTGCCAAATGATCCCAGATTATTATTATTTTTGGTCTCCGAGGGGAGCATATTTGAGATTCTCGTTAAATGCTTGTCTGCCGGTTGCATTAAATCGGGGGAGGTTGGGGTTAGTTGCTTAAATGATTGGGTTCGCTACAGCTCGCCTAACCTAGGGGAACTTTCCTTTCTCCTCGTGGCTGGGGGCGACAAGTCCAATCGCCAACGCCTTCGACAACAAGATCGACGCCAAGCGCACGCTCCGCGAGATCAAGCTGCTGCGCCACATGGACCATGAGAATGTCAGTCTAACCCGCGCCACCCACTGATCCGTCCAGCACCTCTGCCAAATGATCCCAGATTATTATTATTTTTGGTCTCCGAGGGGAGCATATTTGAGATTCTCGTTAAATGCTTGTCTGCCGGTTGCATTAAATCGGGGGAGGTTGGGGTTAGTTGCTTAAATGATTGGGTTCGCTACAGCTCGCCTAACCTAGGGGAACTTTCCTTGCTCCTCGTGGCTGGGGGCGACAAGTCCAGGAGTAGGAATTGTAGCCACGCCTTTAAAGGAGCCAACCACTTTTTGAGGTGTCATTCATGGTGCTCTTGAAGAAGTTGAGGGGTAGAAATGATGTGAACAGAACCTGGAGCAGCTCTTGGCTGCTGATGTCAAAAGTGAGAGTCACTTGAGGACCAACTTTGTGCTGTCCTTTTTTGCTAGATCATCCCAATCCGATGGGAATGTGGTGGATGTGAGTGCCCAGTTGGTAGGGGACTCGGGAACAGTTTTACTTGTATTGGAAAGACACAGGATCACTTTCTGTATAGATGCGGGGCTTGGACTGTTAATGTAACAGACTATGTAATAGGAGTCCAAACCAAAAGTTTGTCGTATTCTACCAATGTATCAATCGTTTTAGGTTGTCAGAACGAACACATTTTCTTTTAATGATCAGTGTTAGTTAGATACCTTTTGAATTACCGGTAACGTCAAGCAGTTACTGGCTTGAAAGCTGTTGCATGCTTTTGAAGTGAGCTGAATAATTGGAATGATTAGTAATTTTGTAACTGCTCAATAACCACCGTGGTAAAACAAATGACATGACGGAAGTCGTGTGCACGAGTCTGGCATGTTTCGTCCGTTCCCTTTTATTGTTGGAAAGTCATGTGCACGAAAGAAGATTGTTGGATTAGGCAAGGTCAGTTAGTGCTTATTATTGTACTACTTAATTTAGAGTGTATACATTATTGTTCAACTACTTATATAGACTTTCCTGAACAGTTGTGTGAGTCGTGTTCGTTGTACTATTCTTCATGTCAGTGACCCAAAAAGTATCACACGACATATGTGAACATATGCTGCCTAATATGCAGATTTGCCACAAAAGGTAACAAATTGGTTGGAGACACTTTCCAACGACAAAAGAAAGCATGAAACCTTCACAATTAGTATGTGCAGCTATAAATGTTCATTGTAGATGGTACGCAGTTATAGTTTCTATTGGGGAGGATAAAGCAGTAGTATAAAACGGACAGCCGAATTCCAGGCTAAAATCGTTACTGCACAAATAAACTGAAATCACCAGACTTGTTACATCAGTGAAATTGGGTAGCCTACAGAAAACGTCATTTTTTATTCTTCGACACGGCAGTTGCTGTTAAGGGAAATACAGAATTTTTAGGTTTTCCTTACCTAAATATCATTAATGAGGCTTGTCTGTAGTTATTGGAGCAATACTTATTCTAAAATCAGAACTAATATATCTGATTCAAATTTATTTTTCTATGCAGATTGTTGCAATAAGGGATATCATACCTCCTGCCCAGAGGGAGGCATTCAATGATGTGTATATTGCGTATGAATTGATGGATACTGATCTGCATCAAATTATTCGCTCTAATCAAGCTTTGTCCGAGGAACACTGCCAGGTACTTCTTTTGTTCTGTTTAAGGAATGCATCTTACTGTCAATTGCTTCACATCATGCCTGAGATTTGGTTGAAAGTCTACTGTTTTTCTGTTTCTGGTTGGTATATGTTTCAAGATTTGTTTCTGCAAGTTTCTTCTTGTTTTAGTATTATGTTCAGTTTTGTTTACCGAAGATTTTAGGATGTTAAATATTGACCTGTAAAGTGAAAGTATGATGACTGCAGATACATGTTCTCCTTTGAAGATCTTGATATTTACAATTTAAAAATGAATCGAAACATCAGATATATTTGATCAAGTCCTCTATTTCCTTGTACTTCCATGAGTACCACCAGTAGGCGGCATTAAAACTCGATA
Source organism: Eragrostis tef (assembly GCA_000970635.1). Taxonomy (NCBI): domain Eukaryota; kingdom Viridiplantae; phylum Streptophyta; class Magnoliopsida; order Poales; family Poaceae; genus Eragrostis; species Eragrostis tef. Next base: position 156,756 of record LAPY01000234.1, read on the forward strand.
CGCGTAGGTGCAGGTTCCCAAAGGACGACCTGTATGTGACGTCAATAACCTTTATGTTTTACAAGAGCAATGGTATGATTGGATTCTTTGGATGCATTCTTAAACTTGGATTAAGGGAATTGTATTATATTTGTCCAAGCTAGATGAAATTTGTATGAAATGGAAGTATAGATTACAGAATCATACAACTAACTTAGTGGTCTCGCAAGAAAATGGAGCTGTTAAGCAACTATATGTAACCATGGTTGGAGATAATATAGATATCACCTTCACATGCTTGTCAGCTGCTAATGCATTGGCATTGCGTAGACATGAATCCCTGGCTGTAAGTATATATTCCTGATGTTGAAGCGGCTTATCTGTTATCAAATTCTGTATGTTGCTTATACTGTCTCTTGTTTCAAACTCTGCAAATCCATTCGATTTGTTGGGTGATTGGAATGAAGAAACATATCACTATTTGACATTGTGGTAGCAATATGCTTGTGGTGTAGTCCATCGTTCCATGTAACTTTCTTGTATGGAATGGGTTGATTCTGGAATATGCCTGAGAACTTTTGCTGTATTTTTTATAGCTTTTTATCCATGTTAACCGCTAAATTTCTCTATCTTTGAGTGGATTTCTAGCATGCTAACCTTCACCTCTCCGCGCTCTATGTATGAACATAGATCTTGTTTGTGAACTTATAAATGTTTTTATGACTGTTTTGTGTGATCTTTTTTGTTATGTGCAGTATTTTCTTTATCAAATTCTTCGAGGCTTGAAGTATATACATTCAGCAAATGTCCTTCACCGTGACTTGAAGCCTAGCAATCTTCTCTTGAATGCAAACTGTGATCTCAAGATATGTGATTTTGGGCTTGCTCGCACCACCTCAGAAACTGATTTTATGACTGAATACGTTGTCACAAGATGGTACAGAGCACCTGAGCTTTTGTTGAATTCCTCTGAATATACGGCGGCAATTGATGTCTGGTCAGTGGGCTGTATATTTATGGAGCTGATGGATAGGAAGCCCTTGTTTCCTGGAAGAGACCATGTCCATCAGCTACGTCTTCTTATGGAGGTTGGACCTTAACTTTGAACTTCATTCAAGTTGGGTGGATGAATGTTACCTTGTATTTCTTCAGTATAAGTATAATTTTAAAAAGTATGGTGTAACACTGTACCCAGCTAGTAATAAGCAACAGGTTGCTGTGGATACGTCAACACCACCCACTCATCTATCTGTTCGCTCATATGAAGGCCTGCCTACCTGCAACGCACTGATGACTGGGTTGTTGAAATTTATATTTATCAAATAAAAATGACCGGTATAAATTAGAGGTATTAAATAGTGTGCACTGATCTAGCTTCTATGCACTAATCTTAGTCATAAATTATTGCAAACATGTTTCATTTTGAATATGAAATTTGTTTGGCAACATTTTTGCCTGTGTACAGGATCAGATCTGTTCATTGTTCTAATCCTTGCATGGGTGCTTCCAAGTTACTACACTGGAAGGATGTATCAAGTTAGCATTTGCGTTATCTGAAAGAATATATATCCTGCGATTAACTATATCATGCGAAGAAAAGAACAGACAAAAGTAGAACTCGCTGGCTGGTTTTTGCCTGCCAATTGAAATTCCAAAAACGTGTCCTAGGTGCCAAGTTATATGTCATATGTAATGCTTCATATTGACATATGACTCAGTGGAGGATTTTGTATTTTTTTCCTTCATGTGCGAATTGTTTATTGCTTTATTGTCTTATCGTATTTCTTTGGTGCAGCTCATTGGGACTCCAAATGAGGCTGATCTGGACTTTGTAAATGAAAATGCGAGAAGATATATCCGCCAGCTTCCCCGTCATGCGAGGCAATCTTTCCCGGAAAAGTTTCCACATGTTCAACCTTTAGCAATTGACCTGGTGGAAAAAATGCTTACGTTTGATCCTAGACAGAGAATAACTGGTAAGTTGTGACTTCTTTTTTCTGGATATAGAGGTTTCATATTGACCGTCATTTCTGGTATCAGACTATCACCTTTTATATTTCAAAATGTCCCTCTACCAAGGTTGATGGTTCTATGTTTAAAGTTGAGAGTGAAATTACATTGCCATGGATAATTGTAGCTTAATTCCTTACGAATTTATCTTGAATCGTGGCCTTTTGGCTCATAAGAACGGTAATAGAAACGTTGTAGCCATCCTGGGTGAATGTGTACCAACGTGTACGCATTGATGCACAGCAGTCTAGTCTAAACCATGAAGTGCCAATTAGGTTAGCTATAAGATAATTGATACTATTTAGAATGGTGGAAATATATTGTTCATCTTGACAGTATTTTACCGAATTATATCATTAAACTTCATGTTGCTTAATGTTCCATTTTCCTCTCTCCTTGTGACCAGTTGAAGGTGCACTTGCACATCCTTATCTGGCATCACTGCATGACATAAGTGATGAGCCAGTCTGCTCAATGCCCTTCAGCTTCGACTTTGAGCAACATGCATTGTCAGAAGAACAAATGAAGGATCTAATCTACCAAGAGGCTCTAGCATTCAACCCTGAGTACCAGTAGCTGGAATTCTATCTAATTCAGACATCGATTGGCTTCATTCACATGGAAACTTTTTCACCCTCCTGCTGTTGCCGGAAAAGTTCTTCACCACCGTCTGCTAGTTGTAAATAATTGCCTCACCTGAAGATTATCATTGGTTAAAAGCTGGAGGGTGGTGACTTTAAAGGGTAGAAATGAGCTTCTTTCGTCAAATTTTCACTAGGCATGGATTCTTGCGCCTACGTTGTTGTCTTATGGGGATTTTACTTTTTATATTCTCTTAAACATTTTTCTCTCAAATGTTTCAGTGTTGTCTGTCTGTAAGAGAGGTAGTTCATGAATGATGGCTGCCTGAATTTGTTGGCTGTCGTCAAACTTTATGTTTCGTTGGTTGATTTAAGAATTATTGTACCTACCTAATTGTCACTCACCAGACTTATAGTTTGGATGCAGGCCATGATGTCTGGAAGTGGATTTTTTTTTTACTTTTTTTTAAAAAGAATTTCACAAAACTACAACTTTTTGCAACATTGTATTAGACAACTATGTCAATTTGGGAAAAGTGCAACAATTTTGGCCCAACGTCTTAGGAAACTACAACTTTTGTCTAACCCCATCAGTTAGCCTCACAAGGCTGACATGTGGGATGTAACACAAATGTTGTAGTTTTTTGATATAATGTGTCAAAGTTGTTCTAACTTTGTGAAAATGATGTAAAAAGTTGCTTTCTATTACAGGTACAGAACTGGTTTTTTATTATTATTTTGAAATTTACTCCTTTTTTAATTCCTGCGCCAGTTCGTTCGTTGAAATTTTTATGCTGTGCTACGCGACCATGTTGCGGATGCGCATAACTGACTGAATGAAAACGGACCATCTACCCAATAGGACATTTGGATTGCAACAATTCGTTGCATCACTATTTTGAGAAAATCTGGAGCACAAAACAATTTGCCATGTGTAAAGCAGATGTTTTGGTGAGAAAAACATGTCATCCAACAGTCTGCCACCTATGACATTTTCTGGTTGTAAGAACGTTGCTCAGTCATGACTTTACGAGCTATAGAAAATACACCATGCTACAGCATATCAGTAATGCTACAGATTGGCAGGAAGACATGGCCGTGACTCCTGCTGCTTTATGCTATCAGCGACGTGCGCAATCACACCGGCACCAGCATTGTGAAGCCACTCATTCTTGACCTGCAGTGATATCATGAACTTCAATCAAGTGTAGAGAAAACAATGTCACTTCAAAAGAAGGCATTCAGACAACTGTCCCGCACATACATGTATGTTATTGTGAGCAGAGTAAGGCCATAGCGATGAATGGAAGTTTACATCCACCTTCTTCCAACCGACCTTCTGCAAGCCATGGATCATCTCCTCTGTTTCCGAAATGAATTATCCGTGTCAATTGTCCACGATACAGAAATGGGAACAATCCGCATATATACGCTGCAGAAGTCCCACTTACCTTCCATTATTTTGTGATATTCCTCGGTATTTTCGAAGTTTGGTGTTCTTTGTGCAGCTTCTTTAGCTCTGGCAGCTTTGGAAGGAAAATGGGGACCGTCTGATGATATGGGTGAACAGTATTCGACATTCACAATGTGCTTGTAGTCATTCAGTGAACGATGCAGAGGCTGCATAAAGCATAAAAATAAGATCTATTCAAATGGCACTCATTCAGTAATGCAAGTAATTTGCCAATAAAATCCTTAAGGAAGTACTACCTTTATAAGGTCCTTTTCTCTCCTGATTGAAGACGTTCGCCAGCCAACCATATCTGGGGCAAGCTCAAGAAAAAACAGAACATAGAAAATCTGGAGGAGATCAACGTTATCAGCTTGCACATTGCAGATATAAAATTATTCTGAGATGAAGGATACGGTCATATGAAACATTAGCATACAAAATGCGGTTCTTGAAAGTTGCTAGTGCTACTCTGTTAAATAATTTGAACAAAAGCGTCATTTTCCACAAAGCTGCATGTTCTCTAAACTGACTTGTCTTGTTTACTTACATGAACTTTTTGTCCTCACGATCAGATGCCATTTGTAGGAGAAGAGGTGGCTTGCTAGGCTCACCATCAGTGAGAAAGAGTTGAGCACCAGTGCGCCCAACAATTAAAGGAGCCAAAGGGGCAGCAAGTTTCTCTAGAATTGATAGCCCTTGGAGAAACGGAAGCTGAGATTTCAGAAAAGCATATCAGAATGTAGTAAATGAATTCCTTAGTATCAGCAGGCGACAACGTATCTCCGAAAATATACTAGTTCCCTTTGACCCTCCAGCGATTATGCAAGATAATGTGTGCAGGCCAACTCATAAAACCAATACTGAGCGTCTCAAAACCTACATGAACGTTTTATTTGACTAAACTAGGGAGTTTGCATCCTACAAAACAAAGCTTTGGTGGAAAATGAACCGTTCGCAAATATAATTGAGCTTATTTTGGTGACCCACCTGATTTCTTCCTCTAACCCCAAGATGTGGGGTTGCTAAGGTAATGAAGTTTATTGGCTCCAGTCCCGCAATTGCACCTAATCCTAAAGTGCATTGTGATTTTTCAGATTTTCTTGTTGTTGGCACGTTGCTTGTGCCACTCTGATCAGTGTTCTTTGTTTCCGGCGAGTTTAGTATGGAAATAGCATATCTAGCAAACAAACCACCCAAAGAATGTGCCAGGAAGGAAATCTTTCTCAAGCTGGACATCTTCCTAACCACATCCGAGACCTGAAACCATCAGGCATAATTGTCAGAGCTTCTAAACAGTTCATCAGGAACAGCAGACAGGAGTCTCCTTAAAGGTGAATGCTCGAAAACATTTTTAGGAATGACTTTCAAGAACGTACTTCATCTGCTAACCTTCTTCCAGCTTTATCAATCCCATCGAAGGTTCTTGTGTAGATGTTCGATGAACTGGCTGCAGAGCACAACATTTTCTTATTTACGGCTAATCACAGCTTATAAATTTCTTGAAACTCTAAATCTATGAAGTCACGATAATGCAGTGGCCAGTGGGTGCCATATTCCCTTTTTAGGGGACTATCTACACCATTTTTCGTGCATCCAGTTATAAGTACGCTATAAAGCCAGAGGCAATGGGTAGATGATAGCTAAGAATGCAGAATCTAATAGTAGAGTGCCTTACCATAGATGAAAAAATTGTCACCCAACCGCCTCTTGAGCACTGCTTCCCCATATGTCCAGTCGCTGGGGCTGCAACAAATGTGGAATGAAGAAAACTTGTCAGTAAAATCAAGGGAAAAAAAGGAAAGCTTGATTAAAGGAGTGTCATAAAACGCATAGGCTACTTAAAACTTTTGCAAAATTTATGTCCATAAGTTGCTAAAGGAGGCCTAGGATCTACGGCAGGAGTTACCTTGCCATGATGCCATGAACAAGAATGAGGAGATGGTCTGGGCCTTGCTTTGGTTTGGATGCATCCATTGATGAACACAATACAGGACTCCTCCTTGATACTGGATGAAAATAAAGGTTTCCGGCAGATTTCAGTCCTGCGATGTGCAACACATAAATGCAGGGTGACAAATATCAGCTTTCTCTGTTCTGAGCTAAGCAGCGTCAACAGAAAGAAAGAATAGAGGGAGTTTTTGGGATGGATATTTGTCGCATAATGTCTGATCCTACTTAAATCAATAAGTTGGACTGGCTTCCCGAATCATTCGAGTTGAGATGCATTTATGCTTAAATGCTGAATAGTTTGAGAGACGTCAGAATTCATCTCATATACTGTAACTGTTAACTGCATCCCATTTCGATGTCAATTCGTCCCGTGTCTTAGCTGGAACTTCTCGATCAAGTACAGTAAGAAAACCTTCCTGGTCAAATCAACTGAACTCTGAACTCGTTGCTGAACTGAAACTTCCTGATCAAATATCTGTACTGCGCATATCAAGCTACTTAGCCCGATCGAACAAACCACCAGGCATGTGAATGACTCAGCACAACCGTCAAATTTCAGTACGCCAGCAACGAAATCGTGCGGCGTAGTCTCGTTCCACTTTTAACATCTTCCCTCCCATCAAAGCTCCACAGAGCCATGACCCGTCCCAACGCACCAGAACGCCCATACGCACGACGCGAAACGGAATCGCTTCGCGAGAGAAGGGAAGAAGGCGATCGAGACGAACCTGATGACGGGCTGCCGCGTCCGCTCGACGACGACGAACAGGCGGGGCCGAAGGGGGTGGAGGCACTACGGTGGCCGCAGCGGCCGTTGTAGGAGCGCCGCTGGAGCGAGTGGTGATGCTGCGGGAGAGAGATGGAAGCGGACGCCATTGCCGGCGTGGGGGCGATTGATGATTACCACCGGGTCGAGGAGCGTGGCGGCCGAGGCAGCTGACGCGCGCCCCGCGGTCGCAGCATGGGCGAGGCGAGCGGTTCGGCCGGGGCGGCGCGGGTGGCCGTTGGCGACTGCGGCACGGCAGCCCCTGGATTCT
>LAPY01000234.1:211452-224183 GCA_000970635.1 Eragrostis tef
ATTATACGAAGTTATACGAGTTCAATTCAGGAACATGCCGAGACAGAGAAGAAAGATTCAAATTCTGGTGTCGATGGAGCGGTTAATGAACTTGTGATTAAAGAGTCTGCTGAAATGGTTTGTGTTGCCATTTTAGATTATTTATACTCGAAAAAAAAAGAATATGCTTGACTATGTAATGTGCATTTGTACTCTGTTCCCCAAACCATTGAGGTCATATATATGATTTTTATTATCCGTTTTAGATGACATCATTGTATTATGCTTTGAAATTATAATGCAGTATAATGTATGTGACATTGGTACCTTGTTCGATGCAGGAGAGTGTGAGAGAAACTGGCCCACTGAATTGCAAAGACAGTTTGAAAAACAATGTGGTCGGTCACGAAACTATTCAAGAGGTAAGTATTTGTATCAATTTCCGATATTGCTGCTGATTTGAAGATTAAATGGATAAATACAAATGCATTTGTTAGTAACTACAAAAATACATTCTTTCCATTCCTATATCTGGTTGTTTTGTCCTTTGTTCAACGGTGATGAATGCTTTCCAAAAAAATATGTTACTGAGTCACCATATACCTTTTTTTTACTCATATGCATGACTGCATGCTGATAGTCTGAACATCCAAACTCAGAATGGTGCAACGAGCTGTAAGTTACTTTACATGTATAAAGACATGTATTGACAAACACACTGTTTGGTTAGTTAACTTCAATTGACTATCAATAGATGTAGTGTGTGACTTAAAGTTATAATGGGTGCTCACATGGCATCAGTCTATTGGAGCTTCGGTGGCGGAGGCTAAGGTGAAGCCTACTAACTGGTTATTGATCTGTGATGAGAGTGTTCGAGTGACGAAGATGCAATAGTCGTGTGCGTGCAAACTTGTTGAATGCTTTCCGATCTGTGATGGGATTTCTAGTTGGCTGATCTGATTTGATTGTACATTTTTTAGGAGGATGCTGTTAAGAACAGGATGCAAAAACCCACAAGTATTGATGTTGAGAAAGAGATTACCGAACTTCGTGGTGGTAAAGAGTCTTCTGAGAAGGTTTGTGTCGGTAGTTTCATTATTAGCTGAGTTCCTTGTGTCTGAAAACTATCCAGATAGCCATTCATTCCTTGTGTTGTTAGTTGCTACTGAGTGAACGGAGAAGGAAATTGTATAAATTATAAAAACTGTTGTATTTGAAGGGTAAATGCGTTTTTGGTTACTGCATCTGGTTATTTTGTACTCCCTTCAATGGCTGCTCGTCTGATTTTTTTTTTCGAATAAATATGCTGCCAAGCCAATTCAATTGGTGAAACATATAACTTTTATAACTCATATATGATTGGATATTGTCCGACAGAATACCCAGATTCGGTACAGTAGAGGAGCGGCCTTAGTTACTAGATGTGTATAATAGATAAATTGAAAATACACAGTTTCAACTGTTGGGCCAAGAGGTCCTAGCCTCCTAGGTTCTAAGCAGCCACTCTGCATTGCAAACACACAGTTTCCACTTTCAGGAACCTGATTCGTAGATTTGGCATGGTTTAGGAGCTATGAAGTTATCAACCATGTAATGAGATAATACATGGTTTAAGACATTTGTTGGATAGTTTACTAGTAATACATTTGGATATAAACACTATTAACCTGTTCTCGTTAAAGATCCAACTTTTGTTCATTTCGGACCATACAGATATTTGGGGTGTGCCATTGGTCGAAAAGTTGTTACCAGAAATCTCTCGTTTCAATGGTCACTTTATGCAAGCGATTAGAAGTTCAAGCGGCACATTGGCATTGCTTTTGGTTTCCATTTAGTCAACCGTTTCCGACTATTGACCAGTCCAGTAGCTATGTCTTTAGTGGTGTAAATTGGGTGTCACCTTTGAACTTTAGTGTTTAGCACACCCAATTGAACAAATTTTCTAAGATGAGGGTTCATTTTAGTGTACTAAAGAGGCTCATGGGTGACCTTAAGGTTCACCAATTAACAGCCCTATATCTTTCTGGTTCACTTGGACGATCAGTCTTCTATTGCCGCTACATTCGTTTGATCAACCATCTCCAAATGTTTCTTGAAATATCCATTCTACTGTGGACTTTCTTGCACCACATGAATTTTGTTCTTTGGCATGCAAGAACTAAATGCTATGGTGAGTGAACCAGAACACGTTAAAACTGCAGATGATATTGGAGACACAGTTGTCACCAGATTAGAAAATAGTCCGATGGTACCTTAATCCTTACCTGTCATATATTAACATGCTGTAATTCATCCATTTTTTCACAAGTCACCCACTACATAATTACATGGCATGTTTAACTTGAAACGATTATGGCTACTTATGGTTTGCAGGAAGAAAATGTTGATGAGAATAAAGAGCATGCTAACTCGATAAGTTGACGACTGCAACTACAGTTTTTTTTTTTTTGGGAGAATGACTTCAACTCCAGCTTGTATCACCAATTTATACTGCCTGTTCATCTGCTTTCGTTTTCCTGGGATGCAAGGCTCAAAGTCTAAGGTGAAGATGTTTTTCCTTAAAAAAAGGTGAAGATTTTTTTTACTAGCAAGCAAGAGAAGTAAGGACGAAGCTGTTCAAGGACGGACGATCCGCTTCCTTCGTCCACTGCATTTGAATAGACATCCTCGGAGGGCATTCAGATTCACGTGATGGTTCTTTTTCTTGAACTTGCAGAATCCTTGGGTTAACTGCTTTGCTGACTAGTGCTTTGCTGACTAGTACAGACAGTATTACTCTAAGCTAGTATATGCGGCAAGCCTGTGCGGTTTACAATTTTTTTTAGAATCAAATTTTGGTTGAATATTACTGTGATGTTGCTCGTCCCTTTTGGGACGGGGCTTCTCTGTTCCCCGGGCCTGTTCCCATGCGTGTTCTCGTCCACGTGGCGCTTTTTTATTGGTTGCTGTTGTAAACTGCTTCATCTCTCTCTCTCCTGATGAGTCTTCTTCCGCGTACAGGCCCATCAAATGGCAGGCTTCGCCTAGTAGCTCGATGAAACCCAGAGCTCATCGTCAACCGAACAGACATGCCTCCATGGTAAAATCGATGCCACATGCCAGAGGTCATAGGCTCATAGCCTATGGCGCTAAGCCAATTTTGGCTCATGCGCAGCGCTTGCACCTGTTATATATGCTCGTCAAGTTCGTCCGTTTTCCTGCCACCGACTTAATCTCCGCCGATTACTTTGACGCCAAGCTCAGGAGAAAATTCGGCAAATTGTACTGCAATCATGAGGCCAATAGCCCTGAGACCAAATCTTTTGCAGAAGTGCCCTGACGACATCGCGGCCGCCGGAATGTTTTCGAATTCTAGATCGCGCTCAGCATTCTCTCCAAGATTCGCTGCTATGGCGGCTGCTCGTATCATCCAGATGTGTTGTTGATCTGAATATTAGAGATATATTGAGCGCTGCAGCAGACAACAGACAATGAATAATTTGGGAGAAACAACAAAGAAAGGTAATGCCAATCTTGCGGGAAGAGGATGCTTTCGCCGGCTCACAGAAAAAACTAATAGCCTATACGAAGATGCCACGTGGACGGGAACATGCATGGGAACAGGGAAGCCCCGTCCTCCCTTTTGTTTCCTCGCATCGCATGGCCAAGGCAGCCTCGCGCGCGTGCATGCAATGTACGCCTACGAGATAATCGAGCGCTAGTTATCTCTTCTGTTGTGATTCAAGCATATCGCTTCGAGGCTTCTACGGAGCTATAAGAGGCACGGAAGCAATTCGAATCATCTGATACTGGTAAGCAAACAGGAGACTAATACTAAGGCACGACTTCTATAAACAACAACGTCCGGACACAGCAATGCAGGCCGTCGATCATACATGACGACGGCGCTGGAGGAGCTCAACCCAATCCCCGGCCGGCCGCGGGTCGGTTGCTCTTGCTCCCACGGCGACGCGATCAAGTCGGAGCGGGAGGTGCAGGACAATGCCGTGGCGGGCCTCTTTCCTCGAGGCGATCGCGCTGCTCCCGATCGACGACATGCCCGAGCTCCTCCGATGCGTCGCCTGCGGCGGCGCGTGCTTCGGCCTCCTGGACCCCGTCTCCAACATCGTCCTCAGCGCCGTCTCCTTACTCGACCGCCTGGAGCGCCCTCCGCCGGAGGAGCTGGCCCGCCGCGCCGCCCGCACCGTCCAAGAGCAGCAGTGCGAGGAGTCCCAGAACCGGATCTACGACCACATCGACATGGCGTTCGTCCAAAGGATCGGCCTGAGGTACGTCTCCACGAGGTCCGTGAACGGCCTCGCCGTCTTCCTCGGGAACTACTTCCGCTACCTCACCGAGGACCAGGCTGCGCGGTACATCGAGCTCGCAGGCTATGATCTCGCCGTGGCCATCATGCTGGTGCATCAAGACCGCTTCGCCGAGTCGTCGTCAGATGATCCCTCGTGTCTGAATAATTTCCCTGACCCGAGCAGTAACAAGACTCAGGTGGCGCTCAAGCAGGCTGCGTGCCAGGCCCGTCTCCAATCTCCCGCTGACGACTTCGTCCTGCTGGCCACCTCGGTGTACCCTCTCGACCTGCTGAAGAAAGCAACGGCAAGGTTACTGAGGAAAGAGAAGCTGAAACAATCTGACATCTCCGGCTGATGCGATGGAGGTCCGATGATGTTCCAGACAAGGATGATCCCAACCTCGCCCACCTCATTGTCCTACGGAACCCCGAGGAGATGGCAGCCATGGTGAAAAACTGTTTAGAGTCGGCGCCCAGCATAGCTCCTACAGGGAGCCCAAGCAACAATCCCCACCTGTCATCATCCTCATGTGAGTACCATCGTGGCCTGAAGACGCAGTTATTGAACACAATCCATGTGTTCTATCTACAAGCTCTTGCAAAGTTGCCCTCACAATTCCTGAACAAACATCTTCGTGGCATCCTCAAAGGAGGGCATTGTTATGGTCCCTTGGACCCTGTGTCCAATATAATCCTCAATGCGATATGGTATGACCTGGCTTTTCCACTTGAGGATGGCGAAGAAAAAGAAGCGGCTGATGTTCTTGACTACAGATGCCTTCTCCGCATGGAGCGACGCTCTCTTGATGGTTTGATCGCCTTGTTTGTCGGATTCCTTGCCGGGAGTCCTGATGACAGCGTTGTCAATGAGCAGCAGGCATTGGAGTATCTTTGCAGCAAAACCTGTGACATGTCTGCAGATTTGTATGGAGTGTCTTCTGAGACCCGTAAGCAATACTTTACTTCTGCTGCCAGTGCTGGTAGGCATCCGGAGTGTGCTCATCTGGGAATTTTCCACGCGAATTTAGAACAGCAGGAGATCGAGTCTTGTATGTACTTGCTGAGCACGGAGCAAAGCATTTCTTGTTGTGCACTCGAGAAACTCTACAGTATAGTAACACCTTTCACACAAATAAGAGCCACTAAGTGTCCAGTTAACACTTTGTCAGAGCAGGCATGGAAGATCCTTGTAGAGGCGAAGAGTAATTTCAAGATGTCCCGGTCTTTCTTCAGAAAGATGATAGATCTCATGTTGTGCGATTACAACGCTTCACATACTGAGGTACTATTTCTTTTGATGTACTTTCTTTAAAAATCCATTCTTTTATGAATTGTTACAATAATTGATCGCTTATTGCAAACATTATTGTGCAGGAACCAATTTACAAACTGCATGTTGTATGTGGTGTGACTGGAAGTATCTCGTGCTCTGGGGTAACGTGCTATCATGTCAACTTCTTGGTGAGGCCGGAATGTGAATCATCTGGGTCCATGCTGTTTTTTTTCAGAATTTTTTGCATCGTGCACACGCAATGAGGAAAACAGGGTAACTTATATCCATCACAAGGAAAGACCATTTTTCTGTTGCCCAGTGTTGATGTCTAGTGATCTTGGTAAGCGAATTTCGATCTTGCAACTAATTATTTATCGTATTGCCTAAAAATAACTTTTTGTCATATTTTCTGCGTAACATCAAAAGCATGTTTACGTAAGTGAAAACTGCAGGTTCTCATGTGAAGCAATTCATTGAACTAAAATTCCTAACGTTCTATTCCAGGTCGTTGTTCTCAATGTGATATTATCGCAAGCAAAGTTGTACACCCAGTGTCTAGGAAGTACAGCTCAAGCGATGGCCTGAACTCACTGGTCCATTTGGATGAATATGTTGACATGGAGCTGGGAACAGATTTTATTTACTTTGATATCAAGAGAGATGACAATCTAGCTCGATTTCTAAATAAAATTGGTCAAAACAAGAATGATCAATTCAATAAACATATAATGTAATAGAGCTATAGCCAAGCTGATCTCCTTGATTACTTAAGCAGCGTTCTTTGTATTCTGAATCGTATGCTGAAGTCTATAAACGTGTGGTGAGGGCGTCGCCGTATGTCCAACAACCGGGGCCTTCTTATCGACGGTGCCATTGCCATACATGGTTATGAAAATCTTGTGCCACGAGCAGGTGCACACGTTATGGTAGTGATTTATGCATCTTTTGATTGATCGTGAATTGTGTCAAGGTGGTGATAATGCCTTTTGATTCGTCGTGAATAGTCTGTCCATCCTGTTCGGCTTCTTTTCAGAAGCAAAAAGGCTGGTCATCCTCGTGCCATTTGCTCATCATGCTTTCCCTAAGCCAGCTTTGCGTGAACATTGCTGGCCCTTTACCGTATTTTATGTCCATCGAGTAATTCAAAAATCTTATTTTGTGACCCTATGTTCACACAAGTTACCTTTTCCATATTATGGATGAAAATTCATCGTGTAAACTGTGAGGCTTCCTCGTCGTCTAGAAAAAACACAAACAATTTTTTACGCATACCCATTTTTGTTTACAAGGTGTCACATGAAACATAACTGTATATAGTTCATAGGATTACCATGCTCGTTAGAAAGACAACTACATTTACAGCTAAAACAACTATTTTGAATATCTCGTTTACAGCAGAAATATTACAGTTACAGCAAACACATGTAAGAAAGTTCATGATAAACTGAGGACAAGAATGTTTTTCTTGTTTTTATCGTTTTACAAATTATCAAAACACTGCTCCCTGGCTTTTAAGGGAAAACAGCACATATGGGCGTGTGTGGTCACTCTTACAAACTGATCTACATAAAGAATGAATATACCTCGGCAAAGAAAATTTTGAGGTTCAAGAATTACTATGTGCATACCGTGTTCATGTAACGTTCTCAAAAATTCCCCACTGTAAGCAAGCATACCAATATGTAACAGCTGCCAATCTTCTCAATATGGGAATCCCGATGGAGTTAGCTTTTAGCATGGCATTGTAGTTAGCCTGACCGTTCAATTAAGATGCGAACTGAACATTCATCGTGATGCGTTTGAAGCTCACACATCAGCCTAGCCTTAGCTGTGTTCTTCATTGCAAAGTCTTCCATAATTGCCTATTATTTCAACAGGCAGGCATGGTAGGCTCAGGCACGAACGAGTCTGCCAGAATCAGACAGGTTAAGTCACCAATATAGCGGTTATGTGGAAGATTAGAATAGCAAAATACCAGATAAAAATAGAGTGAGCTGCATTATCTTCACGGAATCATTTTCATATATCAGCACTGGTATTCCCAGGTCATGCTCAAATAAACGTCTATCTGGAGCATTACAGGGCAAGGAAATAATTTCGGATCTAACAAAGTTTCCATTTATCTCTGATAAGAAAATGCAGAGACAGGGAGGAGCATGATTTCCCAATTTGGGATAAAATAGGACAAATGAAACAAATATATCACCAACTTACTCATGTATCTTTTTCTTTCAGTTTAGATATTTTTTCATTATGATACCAAAATGAGCATCTTTTATAGATAACAAAAAAGCTTTTCTTTCTCTGCTTCCATCGCATGCTCATGCATTGCACCATAAAAAAAACTATGAAACTATATTCAATATCTAAAAAAAATGTTTTTTACTTAGACACTGTCAATATTCACTGACCAAATGAAGAATCTCATACATGCCCGCAGTTTTTCTTTAGAGATGGGGAACTCTTACCAGTGGCAGTTAAAATTTTGCCATAATACAACATTATGTATCTTCTTCATCTTGATATTCCAAATCATCTAGAATAATATATTTGGCATCGCCATTAAATGGAGGTGAATTAACATCATCCTCATTTGTTTGTCCTCTTTTGAATTTCTCGTACCTGTGATCAGTGAAGAATATGTTTACCACATGAAAAGCAACTTGCCGATATGGTGTATAGTGAACGCTTAAATATTAATTACTACGTTAACAGGTTCACAGCTCCAAAGTTTCTTCAGATGCACAGCAGTCGGTTCACAGAAATATCAATTATCGACCATGGAATACAGGCTATAACTAAACATTTGATCAGTGCATTCATGCTGAAGTATTCTGAAAGGTTATAATACTAATACAGAACAAATGAACATCAGAAAAGCATCTAACATTCTTTACGATATGAGACAAAAACTCAGGCAATAACTTGACCAGATATCAATGGAAGAAGTTTCCGTTTATCAGTTTAGCACTACAGCTTGATTCGCCAAACACATGATTCCTAAAGCCAGAGGTGCAAAAAGGAGGATGTGCATGAGATCATCAGTTATTAGAAATACTCTAGGAAAGGAGCACTTACTTGTACCAATTGAATAAGCTAACACCAACCATAATGGTGACCAGACCAGCACCTTTCAACCAAGTAAATTCATCATGGAAATAAAATACTGCAACCTGAAAGATCAAGGTAAAAGGGTATTTTATAACGCATCTTGCTAACCAAAACACATAGTTTTGACTTCTTAATTTTCTCTCTGAATTACATGGAGCCTTCTACATCTTTTGGGTTACAAAGCTTCATGATAGTGCTAGCAGCAGAAAGCAATGTGTTTAGCCTCAGATGCATGTAATTCTTTTCCCCCTCGAACACACAGAGAGCTGCGCATCATTGAATTAAAAAGAAGAAAGAAGGGGAAACGATCACACTCTGTTGCTACTTAACAACCAGCGTATGCCAGAGATTCAAGCGACTCTCTGAATACTTCGTATGCAAATAAACAATGAGAACACTTCCCATAAGCCATCAATTGTCAACAATCTGTGTCATCTCGATTTTTGTTCACATAAAGTGTAATTCATGGTTGATATCAAGCAAAACTAGGACATTATTACTTCTCAATAGGTTTATGCAATCCAGTTACCACTCAAATGCAAAAGGATAAATATTTATAGAAAAATAAAGAACATATATCAATATTACCAAAATGGTTACAGCTTCTTTTACTACCCCAGCTATTGTCACGGTTATGGCACTGGTCGCTGAAACAAGTATATACTCTGTTAACACCTGCAATTAGAAATTATGCATCATGAAATCTTTCATGAGTTACCCTCAAAGAAAAAATATTTGATAAGTACTGTGACATAAACATTCATTACCATGAAAAAGGCCAAGCTCCCTCCGATTAGCATAAGTAAGCAACTGCGCATAATGTGCCACGGGTCATCAAAATATGCATTCTTCTGAAAATCGCTCCAAGGATCCAGTAAGAGAGACAGTACCAGGGTGGCTATAGCCATCACTGGGGTAACATGGCTCATCAAGGTAATTGGATTTTTCAGGCCTGCCAAAGGAAGGTAGCTCATGAACTGCGGTTGGTCAAAACAGGATTGCTAAGTTTATTAAAATAACACTGGCACCACTTGTATCCAGTGGTGAAGCTAGCCCTGAAATTATAGTAATGCACCCCTTCTATGTATCTAAAACATGTACTGATTTGTATGGTAAAACTTGCTCACTTCCTAGATAATTTTTTATTCAACCTGGCCGGACTGCCGGAGCACCACCCAGAAATAACGTAGCTTCACCAGCACTTGTATCCAAGTTCATGACTCCAGCCTCTAAGCAAATCTGGTTGGCTACCGCAGAAACTTGCTAGTTTGTATAAAAAAGGAGTGGCCTTCCTATGCTTCAAAAGCTAAAGATCGATAGCACAAGATGTTGTACACCCTGGGTTCAACTAATACTATGGCTCTATCAATTAACTATTAAGTTGCTAAATGTGGATTTGGAAAATAGAGTGTAAATCTATCATCCAATTCTTTGAGGTTCCAACTTTGGAACTGCACATACCCATTTAATAGCTGGACTACAAAGCTCCAGCTTCGCCATCCAAGAAACATGAGCAAGAGAGGTTATACTTCAGTCGAGAAATGGTTTACAGGTATGCATAAAACAAACCAAAGGAACATTCCAAATTTAGAAGAATTCATGAGCTAATACTTCCTTGTTATTTTGTTAGATAGTACTCAAGGATAAAGGAATAATACATACCATAAGAATCTTTCTTGAAATATGAAGATACGCATGCACAAAACAAAACAAATTATTAGAACAGATTACACAAAAGAAACAAAAGAAGGGAACATGTGGGATTGGTTACAGCTCCAAAAGTAGTAAATTAACTCACTTACTTGCAACAGAATTTGAGTCATGGACCAGCGGAATCCCGACATAACAGCAGCAAGTGTCACAAAAATGAAGCCCCAGAAATCAAACTCAGTCTCCTTGGCCACTGGAAAAAATTGGTTTCAGTTGAAAACAAAAGTCCAAGAAGTATGTAGCATTGACAAAGGACTCCAGACTTGAATGCTACTATTAACAAGGTGACATGGATCAGATGAGTTAAATGCCACTAAGTTCAAATTTATGACAAATTGCAGTGTGCACCTTTTGGTGGCTAATTTACAATGAAATTATGAAGTGTTGCACTTTGGTGAATTTGGCATGATCTTAAACATAAATAGATTTAAAGTTCGTGCAGCCAATTATACAATCTACACAGACAAAGAACCCGATAAACAGTGTTGTGTTAATAGTCAGCTAACCAGTACTGCATGAAGTGTTTACAACGAAGTAAACAACAGCTTTCCTCCAAAAGTATAAGCCCTCATATGTTACATACCTGTCAACAGAACCCCAGTAGAAATGACTATAATGATTCCTAGAAGCTTGACGCTGGGACTTTCCAACCTTACCAAGTGGAAGGAACCTTTAGTGACATATATTATTGTAAACAAAGGATATCACATAAACAAATATATCTATGCATGTTATTTAGGAAGTGTTAGCAGCTACCATAACAGGAAAATAAGGATAATATGGTACTGTGGAATAAACAAAATACAAGTGAGTGAGTTCAGCTAGGTGCCTTCTAAGATTCGCAAGCAGATTTATTGTGTCATCTACAAAAGACTACGAAAATTAATACACGTGACTTATGTAATCCAATTAGGTAGCAAAACATTCAAAAAATTTCGACACAGAAGTAGGAGTAACATCAAAATGTGCTCAAAATGCTTACTGGTACTTCAAACAATAGATCGCACAAAATAATTAAAGAAGAGAGTAAGATGTTATTAAGAAAATTGGCCAACCACAATTACAGCTCCCAATCTCCCACTTCATTTTCCAAGACCATTTCTTTTATTTTTGTACTTGCCTAATTTGATTTTCTATAACAAAATAACCCTCACGAAAGAAGCAATGCTTATTATCATTTAAGAGGAAACTTCTATTCATATACCAATTAATTTACTTGCTTATTATATAAAAAAGAGAATGTGGCTATTTAATGTCTACAAGAATTATGATATAAAAAGAGAGTGTGTTCCTTTTACTACTACACATTTCTACCAGAAAGTTTTGGTTTGCCTGAAAACATGAATGCAGCTTATTGCTAGCATTAGCTAGCCGTAATGGATCAGTTTGCAGCATTGATTCATTCAAACATCTCTTCAAAAGTTGGATAAGCACTCAACTGCATCAAATTATCAGTCAATTATCTGGCGAAGTTGTCACTAGTGAATAAGTGCCATGCTAAGACAGGACTGCACATCAATTGTATAAGCAACTTCCTAAGTTGGGTTAAAAAATCAATGCAAGAAAAAGCAAAAGTGAATGGGATTTCAGATCAGCACTCACCTAAATGCAAAAGCAAATAGCAATAGAAATATCGGAGAGGCTGATTTACACTGCAGAAGATCAATTTGAGGATCTAGTTAAGCAATCAGCCATCCGAACTAAGTGAGAGACATCCAACTAAAGAAGCATAAATGATTGAAACCCTTCTGCGGATAACGCACCATAGTAGCAAATGTGACGGAGATGAACACTAGAGACGCGTTGCTCAGGTTAATGTCCAGTGCCGTCCCCAGAGCAGTAGGCACAACTGCAGAACGGCTAGTCAGAGTCACGATTCCTTCAGAAAGAAGCAAACTCAAATCCTGTTCAGGAACGTGATCCGCACCTCTCATGAAGTAATCCTTCCACCCCATCTCGACGGCGGTGTTGTCGAGGCCTTTGGACTGGAAGAGGAGTATGATCTTAGAGAGCCCCGCCTGCAGCGCGAAGTGCACGGTGTTCATCAGCAGAGGCGCCGGGAACTTGCCCAGCTTGTCCCCCAGCAGCGTCTTGTTGTATCTGCGCCACAGAAACGAAGCAATCAGGCGCCCATTCCCGCGCAGTTGAGGGTCGGCGAAGCCGATTGAGATCCAGAGCCGTGGCCACTCACAGCGTGAGGCAGGTGCTGAACGCGTACCACACCAGGATGTAGAACCCCGTCTTGAGCACGACGGCGGGAGACAGCGCGGCGCGCTCCGCTCGCTCCAGCGACTCCAGCTTGGTCACGGACTCGCTGGGCCGGAGCCCGCTGGCGGCGGAGGCGGAGCCCGGGGGGTTCTCGACGTCGAA